>VZTL01046197.1:1248-13584 GCA_013400535.1 Scopus umbretta | reverse complement strand
GACTGGGGTTAAACCATAACAGGAAAATAGAATTACCTGGTTTTATTCTTATCCCAGCCTTTCCAATACAGCTGTCTGTCTACATGGGATATAAATGTTGACATTAATTCCTGTTTGTTCATAACAATCTAACACATATTTATCAATATTTCTTCTAGATCATATGAAATGTTGGTTGACCATTTAAAAGTCGTGGGTTTAATTACGATCTCTATAGTGTTTACTCTTAGATAAATATATGAAAGTACTCCTGTTACATTCTGAAAACCTAAGTGTCTGAAGGGAAGAAATACGTATTTCTGGATCAGACCAGAAATCCCATATACCAGACCATATACCCAATGTTCCACCTCTGACACTGGCCAATAATGATTTTCCAGTGAAGAACATAAGATTATTGCAAGCATGCGGTTGAGGCCTTCACCTAACTGTTGCTAAGCCATTCTTAAGCTAGCAATGTTCTTTGTATTTTGAAACTTGTAGGGCTATTTCTTTAATGGATTTATTCAGTCCCATTTTGAACCCATGTAAATGCTTTAAATCCAGAAGTTTTGTAGAAGAAGTTGCATGATTTATTTATGTAATATGTGAAAATGTTTCTCCATTTCTCTGCTGTGAACTTGTCACCTGCTGTTTTCACTCCTCTAAGTCTTATGGGAGAAAAAACAATAATGAGTTGTGCTCTAGTCATAATATTTATGGCATGATTTTATAGATCAGAAGATATTTCATAACTTTAATAATTCTTGTCATTCTTCTCAATACCTTTTCCAATTCTATTCTATTTCTTTTGAGGTGATGCAGTATAGAACTGCATTTATACAATACTATCTGATCCTGATAGACTTGAAAAAAATTGCTACTTGCTATGTAATTTGCATATTGTATTTCAAACTAATTTTTGGACTGCCTTCTTATATTTCTGTATTTTACCTGTAGTTTATAATTGTTTGTTTTATCCTTATTTGGATCGGCTTCACATTTTTTAAAGATGCCGGAAAACTTTTCATTCTCCTGATCTGTGCCACTATGTTGTAACAGGCAAGAAATACATTTATATGATAGAATGCCAGGTTCTAGTATACTGTATACAAGCCTGATGACATATCGGACAGGCAAGAAAAGTCATTCTCAGTGACCACTTCTACATCATTCTAAATGAATGAACTCCAGAGCAGCTGTAATCACACCATACCATACTTTTCTTACAGCTCCCTGTCTGAGGACAGACTTTCTCATAATGCTTGGTATCATGATAACTTGCCAGGTACTGCCTAATGTGCAGAGCCCTAAGCACCCTACAGAACATGCTCTTATTGTTCATGAATTTATGTTTACCAGTAGTTGACCATTTGTGATTTGTATTTGTCCACTTGGTGCCTCTGCTCTCATCCTATCTTTATATCCTCTTGCTACAATTGTATTTTCTTTTTTAATTGCTGTTAGGGAAATGTAGAGATGTAAATTAAAGCATGATGAACATTGCAACAGCAAGAAATACTCCTGTATTAGTCACAAAAATTGACGTACTAGTAAACCAGCTAATTGGTATTCAGTGTAAGGTAGAGATCTCTAATCTGACTGCTCAAGACAATTAAGTTAGCAAGGTGGTGTGATAATATTGCCCTAGTGTGGTGATGATATTTATGAATAAAAAGAGAAATCAAAGGTGGAGACATCAGAAGTACTATTAGAGTTAAGTCAAAAAGCTTAGTCAGGCCTTCCCCAAAAGAACCAAATCAGATTTCTCCAAAAGCCAGGTTATGTAATCTGTTTCTCAACATTGGCATATGATGAGAGTTTTATGCTGTCCCGAAGAATTACTTTTCCCGTAACACTGCCCCACTGCACTCAATTACATGCAACTTTGTAACAGAAAGATCTTTGTTATTTCCTGTTATCTTTCTGTAAGTATTGCCTGTGTGTATAAATTTATGCAAACTAACAAATAACAGTACTCAGAATTGACATTTGCAACAATATGATTAAAAATTAATGTAAAATAGATTGGTTATGTCCTCCAATATGCCTATTTTTTAATATTTATTCCTGTTATCATTCTAAACCATTTTGCAATAGCTACTTTTAAAATTCATGGGACATACTTATAAATATATGATAATTGAGTATTTTCTGGGGCTGAAGTGTCTAATTCTGTGTTTTGCAGCTCACAGTTTTCTTGATTGGTAAACTTCACATCAAGTCCTAAACTTCTGAATGTGTAGGGAGTAACTTAGGTAACAGAGTCCGGAATGTATCAAATTTAACACTGAAGAAGATAATATTAATCTGTTAATTGATTGAAAAATAAAAGAAACAGTATTAACAGTGGATATATGTCTTAACTGAAGCAATTTTTGTGACTTTATTTAGGAGTATTCTGTTTCGAAATACCGTGCTAAAGGTGATAGCTAATATTCTAGAACAAAAGGGTCCAAACTGCAGATTTTTGTTTTCACCTGTTGTGTGTATGATACCAAGAAAAAAAAAGCACTGTGGTGTTTATTTTTACTCAACTGATAAATATTAGTTATTAGTGGTATTGGCAAATGGATATGCCTTTTGTTTTATAAAGCAAGGTGAAACAGTCTTACTGTCTAAGTATCTCGATTTTATGTCTTTAACCATATGAATCTAGTAAAATATTCAAGTCTAGCTTTCATTCTAGAGATTAAGTCATGCAATCAGCAGCTAAGTTATGCTGGGGGAAGTTGGTGAGTAATTCTTTATGGTGGAGAAAGAGAGCCAACAAAGGCTGCCAAGATGAACATTGCCAATTTGCCATGTAACACTGTAGTGCAGCCAGCCTCCCAAACTGCAAAGGAGGAAAACACTGTCTGTCTTCCTATGTCCCTGAACTACTCCATAACTGTTTCTCTCATAATTCCCTGTGGTATGGCTCCTGTGAGTGGCTGAGGTTGCAATGACCACTTATTTATTGACTCTTAGCCATAGGAAGTGAATCTTGGCCATAGGAAGAGTTAGAGCTACAGCTTGCTGTGCAAGGAGATTTGGCCACTTCTGCTCTAGCAGAGGAAAGGTACTGACCTATGTACAGCTTAGAAAGACATAAGAGTTTCATTTTTACTCAAATCATCTGCCCTAGAGAATATGTTGAGGCGTGCTTCACAAGATGCTATTTTTGTCTCAGTACCACAGAAGAATATGCCATATCCTCTTTCACCCTTTGTGTTACTTTTTATGCTGATTCGTATTGGAGAGGTGCATTTTTTTTTTACATAAACAGTACTCCTTCCTTTTGGAAATTGTTCTATTAGTAAAGTTTTGAAGTCCACTAAGCAAATACAACAGATTATATGGAGGAAAGAGTTCCTACAGCAATCCTGCACTGATTTGTTTCTTATGTTGTGTAAATGTGATGATTTTTTTCAAGGAAATTCTCTGACCTTTAAGCTGTTGATTTTTAATATTCACCCACCAAAGAAATTTTCTTAATTACAAACAACATCATACTTTTCCTCAATTATGAGAGAAGGGCATGAGGAAACATCTGCAAAAGGCACATTTTCCCCTGTGGTAAATAAATTAGTTTCAGCTCCCTTCTTAAGAATCAGCTGCAAGGAATGAGTAAGCTAGCAGTAGACTCTCTGTTGTTGATAACCTTTACCTGCTTTTGAAAAAATGATTTTTTGTTGTTATTTTTTTCAAATCTAGCAAACAAGCTATCTTCTTGCCTTTTTTTTTTTCTGCTTCTCTTTTTGTCTCTGGTGTCCTTTACAAGAAAAAATAGATGATCTAAGAGCAAAGCAGGTAAAAGAAAAAAGTGGAAGAAGTAATTTCTGTGACTTTTTTATCTCTATTTTTCTCCCTGCAATTTCTTAGTCCTGTCTATTTTTCTTTTTGCAGACCATTCTTACAGTGGCCAATTCTCATCTGGAGCATTTTCAGAGGTTTCTGAGATGCTCATAGTCAAGGTGTCTGTGCTTTCTTGAGTGTAATTGTCTGTCTTCCTATTCTATGACATTTCTTTTTCCCAAAGGAAACTAGCAATTTTCACTTCTCTAGATTGGCGACTTTCTTCTATTTTTTCACTGCATTTCCTTCCCTGGGTCGATTTATTTCATATACTTGCAGTGAGTTTCTTAAGTTAGTGAAGACTATCTCAACACTTTATGATACTGTTGTGTGGATCACTGCAAACTGATCTCAGGTTTTTCAAACTGTAATTTTGAATCTTATTCTTACTTGAAAATTCTCCATCCTAGATATCAAAAACTTCATATACTGCAGTAAATAAACAGAAGTTCACGCAGCCTGTTCTTAAGAAGATGCTTGTAGTGCAACTCTTTGGAAATGATACCTGTGAGAACTTAGCTGAAAAAGCACCCATATAAAGGGCTGTGATAACCTTTTACACTAACCCAACTGTAAATTTTTCTGGAAGAATGTACCATCACACGTTCCATTTTATGAGATCATCTGGCTTTAGTTTTGTCTGGAATGTATCTGTGTAACATCCAGATTTTGTTTGCAGGCCCCAAATCTGAATGACCAGTAAATAACGTGTTTCATGAGTAATTTGACCAATGGTCATTTCCATAACTCTCTAAGATGCAGAGAAAAAGCAGGCAACAAAAGGAAGTTGTATCCTTACATTGTGGTTTAAACCCAGTTGGCAACTAAGCACCACACAACCACTCACTCGCCCTCCTCCTGCCCCAGCGGGATGGGGGAAAGAATCAGAAAAAAAAAAGTAAATCCCATGGGTTGAGCTAAAGGAGGTTTAATAGGACATCAGAGGAAAATAATAATAGTAATGATAAAAGAATATACAAAACAAGTGATGCACAATGCAATTGCTCACCACCCACTGACCGATGCCCAGCCAGGCCCTGAGCAGCGATCGCTGCCCCCTGGCCAACTCCTCCCAGTTTCTATACTGAGCATGGTGCCATATGGTATGGAATAGCCCTTTGTTTGGGTCAGCTGTCCTGGCTGTGCCCCCTCCCAGCTTCTTGTGCCCCTGGCAGAACATGGGAAACTGAAAAGTCCTTGATTTAGTGTAAACATTACTTCGCAACACTTAAAACCATCAGTGTGTTATCAGCATTATTCTCATCCTAAATCCAAAACACAGCACTATAACAGCTACTAGGAGGAAAATTATCCCAGCTGAAACCAGGACACCTTACCCTCCCCATTGTTAGTTTTGAGATATGGCATGTTCACTAAAAAACACTCCAGAGGTACTTGCTACAGTCTCATATCTTCCTTTCAAATGTCCTATGCTTTGCAACTACTTTTTTGTCATGTTTTGTAGCCATTTCTTAAAGCATAGTTTATCCAGAGAAGTGATAGTTTTCCAGTGTTGAAAAGAGTCAGTGTCTCGCTGTGAAGTCTGACAGCATTACTGATTTCTCCAGGATATTTGTAATTTACAACTTTGAAGACCAGCTCTTAATCCACAAGTTGCTCTAGTAGACTTCAACATTGTAATAAACTTTCCAATGAAGCCAATACTGGATCACTAAAAGTCATCTTCTTTTCTTAAAAATATTCCTGTAGCATAAGCAAATGATACTATGGAGTAAAGCAGGTTGTAGAAATGTGTCATGTCAACTACTTTTCATAACTGATGAGCATTTTTACTGCATGTCTGACAGGAAATGCCACATAACTAGCCAAACTTCTGTTCAGGAATAAGTCTCATGTATTTAACTAAGGGAAAATATTTACCATTATTTATCTGACAGTGTATTTCTGCCCAATGTTTTTCTGAGATAATTTGCTCTTTTACTTGTACTTGCCACATTTTCATAGGTCAGAGCACTTGCTGACTCTATTTTCTCAAGTTATTCTTCTCTTACTCTGAAAAATATAGGAAGTCAGTGTAACAGTGTGTTTCATTTTAAGATAAAGAGAAGCCGCTGTCATTAAATACGTGCAAGGCTGTATTCTTAGACAGAAGCTCATGTGAAATTTCTGGGTGTAATTTGGCTCCAGGTGTTTCTATCTCAAGAGACAATCCCTGAATTAAAACGGTCAAAAGGATTCTTACTACTTTATATACCATTACCCCATAGGCTTTCCCTCTATTAGGATGTTTTCTATAAAAAATGGCTTTAACTCTTAGAGATACTGTCTGCTACAGCCAGTGCTGTGAAATGATAGCAGAAAGGGACACATGCCCAGGAAAAATAATTTGCTTGCCATTTTTTCCCCAGCCCATACCTTTTCTCCCTGCTTGACAGTATCTTCTCACTTGCATAGTACATCATCCTTTTCACAGGCTGACATTTTTCTCTATGACTGAAGACATTTTTTAGCTAAGCAAGATGAGGCAGAGGAGAGGAAGAGAGTGTTTCGAAAATCTAATATTTCTTCCTGCATTTCCTGGCATGATAATGCTACATATTGTCCAGTCTATTAGAGCAGACTGAAGAAGAAAATGTTATGACAAAAATGAGAAATAAGTCCTTTTTACTTTTTCACACTTCCCCCCTTCTTATATCCCCAAATAATCAGGGTGGCTTTTAGATAAGTGATTTATAATTTATGCTATAGTATAAAAAAATCACAGCTGAAGAAAAATCACCCTGAATTTTGTGCTGAAGGCTCAACCTATAACCCAGATCTAGGAAAGTCTTGGAACAGTCAGAAAAGAAACGTTTTGATTTTTATTCTCTTTTATTTTCCTAAACTTTGGTAACATTAAGATTGGTAGTCCTCAGAAAATAAGTTTTTAAGTTAAGTTTGAAACTCATATCTTTCTCACTTAATGTGTCATTATTTAAAATATTTTAAAGAATCTGGGATGGTGAATAGTACAATGTAGTGTCCAACTCTGTCAGGTACACTTTCTCTTCCCTTCCACATGCAATTCTGGAAAACTTTATCTAGGTTATAGAAAGCGCAGGAGCAAGCCAAGCTTCTCAAAAGTAAAGATCTATGCATTATGTACAAAATTGATGGTTAATTTATATGTGAATTAACTGACAAAATTCCTATTTTGTTTGCACTGTTGCTTCTGGTGGAGGGTTCAGATTTGTCCCCAGTGTATGGAACAGAAGGTAAAGACTGGATATCTTTTATAAAATATAATTTCCTTCCCTACCAATATGCTTAAGTTCTCTGAGAGGATAATTAAAGATAAAGTCCTGACAGTGTTTTCCAAAAGTTTACAGCAAAATTCTTGGCTACAACTGAACCTAAATTTTACCTCCAGCTTTTTAAAAGGTCATCTAAGAGAAATGGTCCAGTTTTAAGTGTTTGTTTCAGATAGTTATGTGTGCTTTTCCTCCTGCATTGTACTTTTTCCCTTGATCATTTTTCCTTTGTTGTTATGTTTTTCACTTTTCCTATAACCTTTAATTTATGCGAGTACTTGGGTACTGTACCAGACAGTTTCCAGGAGTGCATTTCTGTCAAGATATATTTGTGAATCTTACACAAAAACCAGTTAATATGCACATATAGCATGAAACTGTGGACAAAATGTATCAGACTTCAACAGCAAACATGAAAAAATCAGTCCTGCATGTGAGGCAAAATGTTAAAGAAAAACAGTAACCAACAAAGGAATTTCTTAATCAAAACTTGCATTTAGGATATAAAATTTGCAGCATTTTAGTATAGTATACACCTTGTCACATGCAGAGATCATAAACAGCTATGAATACCAGGTGAAACTGTCTGTAAAATGTTACAAGTTCAGAGTTTAAGTAACAGGGGAAGTGATTGCTGAGGTCTTACTTGGATGACTTGGAGTATTCTGTATTCAAAAATACACACTTTGTCTGCACAAAACACGTATGTTTTCAAATGATCTAGTGTGCCTAGAAGCTCCAATAGGTTTTCATGTTCATGTAACAGATTTAATTTTTCAGGGTGGGTGGGGTTTTTAAGAACTCCCACAGAAGACAGCTACTAGGTTTCCAAGTAAAAAGTTTTACCAGGACTTTTACCTCACCTGTGTGAGTGATCACACCAGCATATGTGAATCCTTTGACTGGAAACCCTTTCAGCTGTGACATATTTCTGGATGAATGTTTTGCTATAATTAGTAACCAGTTTCATAAATGCAACGTTTCTAAAGGTAGTCCTGTTTCTCTTTGTGCTAAAGGGAACTTTATTATTCCTTCCATCTAGAATACGATGTTAACATGTTTTCATTTGGAAAATGAACCTGAAGCATTCATATCTCTGAAAAATAATACTATTTTTTCATGGAAATGAAACACTTTATTTCATTGCTATTCTTGTTCTTGTTGTTGTGTCCTTTTTAGCACAATGTCCAGCGAATGAAATACGTACAGAATCATCAGGAGTGATCCTCAGTCCAGGTTACCCAGGCACCTATCCCAACTCTCAGACCTGTTCTTGGACTATAAAGGTTGAACCAGGTTATAACATCTCCATCTTCGTAGAAATGTTTCAAAGTGAAAAGCAGTTTGATGAGCTGGAGGTATTTGATGGTAAGAGAGATTTAAATTCTGTCTAACCACAAAAGAAAAAAATATCAGGTCAAATGTGGCTTGATTTCCAGCTGTTGGTTTCATAACACATTGATAACATCTGAAACTGAAACAATAGTCCAGTATTGGTATTACTTTTACCTTAAGTCTAAATCTGTTAGCCAATGAATGTTTTTATAGATGCATTCAAGACAAAGAAGTTCTTAAATTTTCTTAGGTATTGTTAGAGGAGGAGCAGTAGCAGCTGCAGCATTCCTAATGAAAATCATAGTTTTCTGTTTCCTGGGAAATTTATGGAGGTGTCTGAAAGGAGAAGTTAACATGATGTTTTGTAATGGATCACTTCTGGTGAGGAAATATTTTGAGGGTATAATTCCATTTGTCCAATTTAATACAATTTTCTGAGGCTAAATACTCAAATTTGAATCCAAATACCCAGTCTTCTTTCTCCATAGCATAGCAGAACCAGTGCTGTACCTTGTTTGAAGACATTCCTTTTAAAGAATTTGACCATCTGTTTTGGGACAAAGAGTAGAGAAATAACAAAACCACAATTTCTAGAGTCTACTCATAGCAGCAGCCTCTCAAAGGGCACTATTTAATTAACAGGTTATTCTTATTTTCTACTGAATTTTGAGCTTATTATCGCATGTTCTGTTCTTATTGATTGATGAGAATAACTAGTCCCTGATTGTTCTTTAATATATTTTCATTCATTTGGAGACCATTATCTTCTCTTCCCTCATTAACCGAGAATAGATCATAACTATGATAGAACTGATTAATATTCACTCTGGGAGTTTCATAACATGAAAAATATTAAAAGTTCATATGTTTTGAGGTATCTTTTTCTAAGGGTTTTTCTTTAGTAGATTTTTAATGTCTAAAATTATTAAAATATTTTCAATTTTCGATAAACAGTATTCTGAAAAAAAATGCAATATTATCAATTCCTTTAAAAATGTCAGTTCATTAGCATTTTTTTTTTCTTTATAATGTGAGTGCTGGTCCTTGTCAAGTTAGGGGAGAAAATAGTCTGAAAAAATCTATTAAGACTGTTTTTTCCTCCACTCTATTTTATATTTAACATCAAGACAGTAGGTATTGTGCCTGGAACTTTTCTAGTGGTCTGATCATTTTGTTTGTTTTCTTTTGAAAAATTCTGTTGAAACTGCTTAATGTTCCTGATGAAGATTTTTGGTTTATTTCTTATACATTTAAATTTAATGAAACCAGATTATCAATAATAGATCTGAGAGAAGAATTATCATAGTTCTACATTTTTAAGCATTGTCATTTCATTACATGAAATCACATTCTTACAAATTCTTCTCTAGTGCAGCTCTACTGAAGTAATTTTTTCTACCACCTACCAGCAAACATAAATGGGAAAGATAATGGCATATTTATAACCTCTCAATACAGTGCCATGTAGAGATTCCTGAGCTAGCTCTCAACAAGTTGATATTTAAATATGGCACATTGCAGTACCTTGCAGAGATACTTGCTTGTGTCCCTGTGGCCACATTAGCAATGTGCTTTGCTAGGCTAATTAGTTCTACATCTCAGCATGACAAGTTTGTTGGGGCAGAAGGCAATGCTGATGTGGGTATACTGTTTCCAGTGATGGATATAACTCAGACTAGCTCGTTCAGAGCTAGCTTAAGTATTTCTTGGTATTACTGCATTTTGCAGTAGATATCTATCATAGCCTGGGACCTTGGGTAGTCCAAAGCAGCATACCTTCATTTAAGTTAGTAGAATTGCACGGGTCTGTCTACACCAGGTAAAGATATGCCACCAAACTTTACACAGAAACTATATAGATTGGCAAGACAACTTTTAGAGAAATAGTATGTGCTAAGACACAGGTGTCTATTTACTTTAAAAAGGAGCTTCAGAATGCAAACCAAAATAGTGACTATATCTAACTGACCTCGTAAATTATGTGCTTCAGCAGCTCAGTAGCAATTCCCATTTATGAGTCAGACCCTTAGGAAAACCTATATTTTAAACCAGAGAAGCCATAAATTTACCATGAATATAATTAATAAAGGCTTTGAACTTGAAAACACTGTATTCAGGCTACTTATACTGAACAGCATTCATTTAATGCAACAAATATTCTTTGGTTATTCTTTTTCTCCCTGAAATAAACCAACAAAATTCTGTCACTGAAATTAGATGGAAATATCAACTTTTACCTAATATTCAGGAAAGCACCATATGACAGGTCAGCAGAGCAGACGTTGACTATTTATTTCCTTATATAAACAAAGTCTAAAATAATTTTAAAAAAAAACAAAAACAAAAAAACCAACTCAAGAACATTTAAGTCATGCTGCTGACTTTCCTGACTATCAGCTGAAGAGCTGCCTGCTAGGTAAGATACACAGAAACTGAAACTCAACTTCAGGAAAAAACAAAGCAAAGTAAAATACACTGAATCATACCTCTGATCTCCCAATGACTAAAAAATTCAGTGTGTCATGTGGTGCTGTTAACCGATTTCACCATCACTAATAAGGAAAGATTCTCATCTTTTTATATGTACTAGATCTTTTTTTGTAATTGTACTCTTTTAGCCCCTTTTTTGAGAATTTTGAAAGAACATATACATTCTAAACTGTAACAAGTAAATTGTATTAAAGAGATTTTACAAAACCCAGGGTGAAGCACAAAGAAACTAAATGATTTGTCATGTTCTAAGTCATTTTTCAAGCAAAAATAGGAATTGAACTCAGCATTCCTCATCATTTATCCTACACTGTAATCACCAAACACTAAGTCGCTAATGTGAAAAACAAACAAGACTCAAAGCATTTTGATGAGAGCATGCTGGGCCACCTGTGCCTAAAGTTATGCTTATTTATTCTTATTTTGTATATGTATATATTATTTAGAATTTATTTAGTAATACTTATTTAGTTGTCATTATGGTGACTGAAATACAGTTCCTAAGGACTGGGAGCTTGTCTTAATCTTTATAGCTTGTTGTGGTTTTTATAGCCTCCCTTTTGTACCTGCAATGTCCCGATCAAAAAATATACTTATTTTTTATTGGACTGGAGGAGGAAAAGTCTGACAACAATTGTATTCAATTTTTAGGTGTCCTTTGAATCAGTTTTATTTTTAAGTTTTCATGCAACAGAAGAAGAGCTGATCAGGCTGCAGCTGCTTAAAATCAGCAAAAATGAATGAAGCAGCCTCTTTATTTGAAATAGCTGTTGTGGCCAAGATAATGTAGGTTGAACGTGCTTTCCTAAAATTGAAAAATGCAGAGCAAAAGGCATATGAAAGGGAGGAGTTCAGCTGGAGAAAACATAACCTTCATATGGAAGAAGATGCCATTTCAGGTTTTAGAAACCTTTCTAGTCAGAGATTGGCTAGATACACAGATTTTTTTTTTTTCTTTTGTATCGATGTTGTTTTATTATACAGTTAGCCCCCAAATCATTGTTTGTGCTTCTAGGGTTCTATTGGATTTTATTGTAGTGAAGATATTGGTGTAGTGCCAGAACATATTTTTTCAGCATCCTGTATTTACCATAAGTGTATATTTTTTTACACTAAAATGGTATCATAATAAACACACTATCTTTTAACAGAACTGAATTGTAATGAAGTATGTATTGTAAATTCATAGCACTTGTACATATGCATATTCCACAGTGAAACTGTGATAATCTTATATGTGACAGGGCATTTTTTAGCTGTGTTTAATATGGAATATGGTAGTGTTTAAAATTATACTAGCTGCACAATGGCGAGGAATGTATAGATTTGCTGCCACTCACTAGCTGGAAAAGAGTTTAAATAAATATTAGATATAAAAGGACAAGGAACAGAAACTCAACCTCATTCAAAGTAATTCTTCCAAATAGACATTCATTTAAAAAAA
>VZTL01046182.1:0-12680 GCA_013400535.1 Scopus umbretta | reverse complement strand
AATAACAGGAGCTGCCACCTCAGACCTTGCACGGCAAGAGTTCAGATGAAATCACGAGAAGCCACGCGTGCTTCACATAAAATACCAGCAACTTTTTGGCCTGAGACACCATTACCCAACAGCTGAGCCCGAGTCCCTGCTCTACACAAAGGGTACACCCTACCTCCCCACTCTGGCGTGTGCGCGCATGTGTTTTAAAATAAGAGAGCGATATTTCCATAGAACTCAAGTAAATTTTCAATTTTTTTTTTTTTCCAGCCGATACGGGTTAGTCTTTGCCATTTGCAGCTCCGCGTGGCACCCTGAGCTGCCCACCCGGCGCTGGTCCAGACGCAATGCCCTGCGGAAGGGAGGGACGCCGGACGCGTGCCAGAGGAGCGGCTCCCCAGAGGAAGAGGACCTCTTCCACGCTGGCTTTCGTTCACTGGCTGGGGCGATCCCGGGGCGCCGGCACTGCCTGCATCGCTCCTGCCGAGCCCGTATGCTCCCAGCGGCCCCCAGAGCTGGCCCACGGTCAGGGTGCTGCTGCAGCCCGGCCCCCTCGGCGCAGTCGCGCTGCTGGCAGAGGACCCCGCTGCACAGGTTTTTGAGCTTCAGTATCAATTTCGGTATCTATGTATTGGCGTACGTAATGCCAGTACACAGGCAGTCGCAGTCGTTCCTCTGATGCTACCTAGAAAGTTAAATCAATCTAAGACCCATCTTTTACTGCTTTAGATTGAGACAAGCTGAAAATATTTCATTCCAGTGCAGGGTTAGTTGATGCAGGAGGATTAGATTAAAGGCTTTTTTAACCACCATTGCCCCCGCTCCCGTGCTATTGCAGCGATACCTGCTTGGCATCGAGCCCCGGCATCTGCTTTGGACCCATGGAAAAGGAAGGAGGCACCTTCCCCAAAGCCTTCGGGGCACCTCTAGCCCCAGCAGCCTTGTCCTACCCCTGCAGCAGCTGCTCCCGTCCTACCCTTATTGTCCCAAGGTCTTATGCTTGTCGGCCCTGGGCCCTGGGGGTTCCTCCCGGCTGGAGGCAGAGCTGCTGCCGGCTCTGCAGCCGTGGGAACATCCCAGGAAACAGGGAGGTGAGCCAGGTCCCAAGGATTCAGGGCGAAACAGGCCCTGAATGAAAGCCCTGGCTCCTTTTGCTGCTTCGTAATTCTAGTTATAACCTGGATTCATGGCGAAACAATTTGGTGAAGAGAAAAAAAAAAACTTCCCTGTAAGAAGTTTTCTTTTTATTGTCAACTTTCACACAGTCAGAGGAAGAAATTCCCTAGGCAATTAGAGCTTCGAACATTACAGGCACAAGGTTTGTTTTGAGAAAACAAACACATGTCAGCATTTTTAAGTTATTTTTTCAACCTTTAGACACATTGGCAAGGCACCAATTCATTGGGTTGTTTTACATGAAGGCATATAGACAGGAAAGCACAGTACCAGCTGCGAGAGCAATATGCCGCTGCTCTGTTCATGCTAAAAAGCAACAATGCAAAGGAGCCATAAACCAGACACAGCAAAAGGAGAGAGGCATCCACAGAAGTGGGTGTGTGGCAGACACCCCATTACTGGAGATTTCCCTGGTACCAGTATCTAAAGTCATTAGCGTAAAAGCAGCGTTGGTTAGGGACATCTGCACAGCTGTGAGTAGCTGAGGAGTTTTGTTTTGGTTTTTGTTGTTGTTTTTTTTTTTCCCCCCAAAGTCCTGCTTTCCATAGTGGCAGCGGTGTAAAAATAAAGTAAAATCAGTTTACGGGGAAATGTATAAACGCAGTGCAATAACGGCTCCACTCTTGTGGCTTGCACCCTCTGTCTATTAAATGCTAGCCCTGAATTGTCATAATATGACCTAACAAAGATAACAGCATTTAAAAAGAAATGTGATCATTTTAAGCTTTCGTCTTAGAATTCCGCCCTCATTTATGCTAAGTAGGCCCTCTGACTTAAATCTGTTTATTACAGTAAGGTGAGTTGCACTTGTAGCGATCAGTGGAAAACATGAGACAGTTCTTATTAGAATAAAAATTTCAGTGTGCCTATACATATACTTGAAGAGTGTGAAAGATCCGGCACGTGTAATATTATTTTCAACCAGCTTGGTGAATTTGTGTTGCACAGGTACAATGGGAAAACAAAACCCAGAGTTGGAAGAAGGAGAGGAGAATTTAATAAATACATGCTAGCACCAGAAGCTATCAATTTCGTATCCTCTTCCCCTAACGCGTGTCTGTGACGTGCAGAGTCCACAGCGGAGGTATTTCCCAAACTCGGCCCCTGACCTGGCGGCCGGACCCTGTCCCTGCCCAGCCTCCCACTGGCCCCAGCAGACTTTCGGACAAGCCTAGGATGGTTGCGCATCGAGATGTTGATGACTCGGCCGGTGACCTAGATAAGACACGTTTCCTAAGCCAGAGGGCAGACGCTTTTAAGGGCACATTACTGCCTCCCCTCCACAGGAGAAACCTGCGCTTCGCCTAGGATGTCTCCGCTTGGGACAGAGGGTGGCAGGGGCTGTCATCCAGAGGCAGCGATTCTGCATGGCAGCCCCTGTGAACATGGCAAAGGACCAGAAGGAAGATAGGACGAGAAGATGAATCTGTTCAGCACTAAATATGTTTATTTTAACCTCTCTGAGGCTTCTGAAAAATCACTGAGCAAAACTCCAGGGTATAAATCAAAGTGAGGGAGAGAAAGAAAAAGGGCAAGCGAAAGAAAGTCATTACTTTGATTGGCAATGAAAGATTACTCAGGATCCATAACTGTGCTTACCTAGCTCAGCTCTACGTTCACCATTCCAACACCCTCGAAAGAAACACATGTTAAAAACCAAAACCAAAACCAAAAAAGCCCAAAGTGTTCACATGAAAATGACTTGTGTAACGACAAATGGAAATCTGGGATTTGCCACCTATGCTCACACTGCNGAATCAATCCTGGCTCTGAAGAGGCTGGGTGGCTTTGCAGTGACACTGTGAGTCAACACGGCCATTTGCACGGCAGATAAGTAAGTGCAAACAAAGGGCAGGAGGGCAGCAGCCAGAGCATCAAAACTGAAACGTCCGCTTCTGAGGGGAGCCGAGCTCGCTCACGCAAACGTGTACCTGTACCACGTGTGTCGCAAATCATGACTTGTTTATTTACAGGATCAGTTTTGGTTATGGAGAACGCTTCACAAAACCCAAGGGCAAAATGACCTTGAGAAGTTCACATTATTAAGAATTAATTATTACCCTCTGACAGACCCCATTTATCACTATGAAAACCAGATCCATTAATTAGAGCGCTTCTGGCATTGGAGCAAACCTATTCCCTTCATGTTAGATTTTGGTTTAGATTTTGTTCCCAGAGGGAGCACAGGAATCCTTAAATGTACCAAAGAACAGTTTAAAGATTTTCCACTACCATGAGTTTAAAAGTTTTTTGTCCCCTAATCAAGCTCCATAATAACGTCCATAATCAAAGAATTATCTTCGTTAGTGACAGACAAAATTAATAACCGCAGTTTCGGTTTTTAACCCTGCCTGTCACCTACAGCGCCAACACTGAGGACCACAGGGTAGGTTATTCAGCAATTAACATTATGTGATGTTGCTGAATGCAGCGTATTTTCTGTAGCTTAAAAACATGCCACGCTGGGGCAATGCAGAGGAGGCAGCTTCTAAAGTTTGGATTAAATCTAAACGAAAGTCTCCCAAGACTCATTCAACTTCTGCCATTACCTTATGTATTGTGATAACGGTGTAATGCAGGGTAGGGATTTAAAAGGACAAGAACATAAATCTTTCTTTGAGATTGATGACATTTTGCTTGTTGCCCATGCATCAAGAGGATGGAGGGAGCTTGCTGTGTTGCAATTTCCCGCCCTACTCCTAGTAGGAGTAGAAAATGAAAACTTTACACTTGGATCAAACCCTGTATTTGTCTCCAGGACAAAATTTCCCATCAAATTAAGACCTGCAAAATTTGTTCCAGTAAGGAAGAACTCAGGAGTCCTCAGTAACATCCTGAGGAGCCCCTACCACTTTCTTAGCCACAGTCATCTGCGAAGTCCCCACCATCGCTTTGGTCGCATTTTTCCCTGGACGGGGGGAAAAAAAATCCGTGCAAATACGATGCCCCAGTGCTCCGTACCCTTAACTATTCACCCCAAACAGTCTGCCTCTTTAAATGAAGCACAGGCTGGAACATGCTATCTGCTTCTCAGAAAGCCGAAGGTGGATGCGTGCCAGGGATTTGTGCAGCTTCCTGGCTTTGCTGATAAAGAAGGGCCACGGCGAGGTAAACCTCTGCTCCCTCCCAACACGTTTCCTCTGCGGCTGCCCAGAAACAAGGGACCCACGACGACAAGGAAAACATGGAGACCGCGGCACCAGCGCCAGCTGCCTGCATGGGGGGAGGCCTCCGAAGAGCTCACGCGCTTCTGCGTTTAGAAATGTGAGCTTCGAGCCCGGGGAATTTGCATCAGTGGGTGGAAAGTATGAGAAAGCACATCTAATGCTGAAAGTTAATGATGGCATTTGACCATGTTAACCAGTAAAGGACAAGGCAGGGTCACGGGAGTTAATTATTCAAGTAAGTGACTGCTAAAAGAAATGTTTAAGAAACGCTGGTAGTTGCACTGACTGCGATGGAAAGTGACTAATCATTTCAAAGTTTATCCTTGACAGCTCTAAGCAGACTCTGCTTGCTCTTTTTCTGGTTTTGTTTTTTTAAATCAATATTGTCTGCCCCGCAGGCAGAACATTAAAGGTTTTGCAGCAAAAAAAACCCAACCCAAGCTGGCTAGAAAGGCACCAGTGACATGAAGACAAGAGCTTCAGGAGAGAAGCAATCTGATTTAGAAGGGTTCAGCTTTGGGAGAAGGGGGCTCCCGCCTCAGCTCCCGACCTCCCGCGTGACACAGGGCCGCTCTCCTCGCCTCACGGTACTCGTGTGTTTAGGTTATAACCTCTTTGGGGCAAACTCTGCCTTGTTTGTACAGTGCCAAGCACAATCAGGCCCTGCTCGCCGCTGATGTCCCTCGGCACTGCCGTGATATAAACACTAATGAAGAGAGACTGCTCATACCTGCGTAGCCCCAACTGAATCCACCACTTTAAAAAATTCATTATTTTTTTGGTGCCCGGATAATTTAAAAAACTCCCGGGCAAAATACAATTACTGCCCTGCCACAACCGCTAAGCTTCTGCGGGACATAGCTGCATAATTTTAAGAGCCAAACATTCCACTAGACCTCTTTGTTTCAACAGTCAAGTACCAGAGAGGGAGGCAATACTAGCTACGTATTGTAATTCTTATGTATGCTGAACTGCTTTACAACTTCTTATACTGATATATGAGTCTACAATGTGAAGAAAAAAGGCAAGTATAAGCTAACATTTTATAACAGTACAGCATATATACAGCACTTCTCATCCCAAGTGTACTTAAATCGGACATACAGTTGTCACTTGACCTCTCAGGAAAGTGCAGCTATCTCCAGGCTGGGACACAACATGTGTTTAATAAACAACATTTGAGGTTTGGACATGGACAGGAATCGTTTTTTCCCACTTAAGCTCTGGTAAGGATAAAGCAATAAATAAAAGCACATTTTATGTGTATACGCCTATTAAGATACTGAAACTAAGAGGAAGGCAGACTTGGAGAACCTAAATATGAAGAATATATTATAAAGGGTAAAAATAAAATTTGAGCTGGAAGATGAGAGGGCAAGAAAGTGAATATTATTTTTTCTTGAAAAAAAAAATGCCTTTGAGGTTATTTAGAAGCCTGGCTTTACCCTTAGCTGAACACCAGAACCCCCAGTGTTATTTGTGCCCATTGCTGGGGCGGGCTCTGCACTGGAATACATCCTTCGGGAATACCTCAAAGGGAAGACTGCAAAACCCTCAGTAGTATTGCCTATGGGAAAAAATTAATTCCTCAAGAGTAATTCATTCTTGATGTGTAGCATGAAATCACGGAAGTTGTGGGAGCTTCCTGTTCTTCCTGGTCATGTTGTAGGGGTGCTAGAAAGGTTATCTTACTGGGTTCGCAAAGAGACAAGGAAGTCCACTTGTAAGATGGGTCAGCACGTAGACATGGTCAACTCTTTGTTAAACGTTGCCTTGCATCTGTTGCCCAAAATGGCTCTTCAGCAACAATCCACAGTCCCCTGGGTATATACTACAGTGATTACCCTTGTCACAAGTTTAAGTCCTGCTGCGCAGGCTGTCATTGTCCCTGGAACTCCTGGAACAGCTTTCAAATGGTTGGCATGATCTAGAAATGGGCTTTCCTTCCTGCTAGTCCACCCTTGTAAGCACAGTTGCCACCTCTGCAAACAAACGTGCACAGCTGTCAGAGAGAACATTCAGGCTGAACTTGAGGACAGTCTCAGGTAGCAGCCCTTAGCCTCCTAGCAGGGACCACGAAGGCTAAACTTCAAAATAAGCAAGTAAATAGAGATATTAATGTGGATAATCAGAGGACTTGTAACGCTGGGTTACCACAGGGATTGCTGGCAACACTGAGTGACAGACATATGACCCATTCTACCAGAATACATGAGAAGACAGGAGAAATTTCCAGGACCATGCTTGTGACTGAATGCCATTTTCTGTATCAATGGAGTGGTCCCAAACATCATGGGGAGCTATCAGTGGCTAGGAGGAAGGAACCTCAGCCATGGCTAGAAAAAGTGTACTCAATGAGCAGGACAAAGGTGGTGGGAGGCAGGGGGCATAAATATGAAGAGAACCTTTCATGCAACTCATACCTGATAATAATTATAAATAAATATAAATATAAAAGAACATTAAAAAAATTACAGTTATCATTGCAAACAATCCAGTGGCAAGTCAGCCTACATTAAGGGTAAGTTTGTGAGATAAGCATGTAAATTAAAGATTGGAGAAAGCAGAGGTTTGGTTTTCAAGTCCCATTGCTCAAGTCAAGAACAATTTACTCTCCTGCGGTACTTGGACTGAGGCAGAGGGACGCAGTAAAAGCAGCGTGGGTGGTTCATCGTGTTCACTTTGCTTTGGCCTGGGAAGCTAGGAAGCCACAACTGTTCTTGTAGACTTTTTGTTGCTCTAAGCATGAATGTCCCTTTTGTCCTCTAACAATCCTATTTTTGTGTTTAGGACAACAGTCTTTGACCGTTTCCTGGACTAGGAATGGAAGCCAACTGAAGCAGCAGGATGCTGTTCCTGCAAAACTACTTTGTGGTGCTCTCTTTTGATGCCATTGCTGGCATCACGCAAGCCAGGCTGATTTCAAGCTACTTTGCTAATCTGCCTCCATCAACCTATACCAATGGTGAAAACTTTTTTTTTGGTGAAAAAATGGTGAAAACTGTTTTTTCAATCTTCCCTGCACCATCCTTGCACTCATTCCTTAGCAATAATTTCAGCTGGTGGTTATAGATTTTCAGCTCAACATCGCGTGTCCCAGAGCAGGCAGAGGGTATGAAGAGAGGCTCTGCACCATCCTCTCTTGATGCCAGCCTGCTTATTTTTCTGCGTATCTCTATGGGGAAGCTTTCAGTCAGTTTTGAATTTTCCTTCCTTCTGTCAACCGACCGGTTTCAGATGGTGTGGCAGTGGTACACACTGTCAGGTAAGTGTTGGTACTTAGATGTGCCTGAGCTCCCTTTATAATCATGGGACATGATTCAGGGGCAGGAGTCACATGCCTTTTTAGGAAATGCACGGTATCCACGGTTCTAGCTACCTGTCTACCCTCCAGCTGCCACTGTAGAAGAGTCTTCTGCGGGTCAGTCCTGGGTCACACCTGCCACCTCCACATGGATATCTTGGATACCATAAGTGATCTCAGACAGCACTAGATCCTTATGTGTGGACAAATAAATGAAGCTCCTATCTCACATCATCTAGCTCTGTCTATATTTACTGGTAAGAAATAGGTATCTGCTTATCTCACCTATCTGAGAATGGGCTGGTGTGCCCCCTGGGGATTCCTGTCTCTATCCATTGATTTAACAGGAATTTAGGTGAGTAGATGAGGTGCAATGACTTATTTTTAGATGGCTATAGTGAGGTGAAATTAATCCCATCCATACTGGCACATGATGAATGTTGGAACAGTAAGCACCTTGCACTTTGCTCTTAAATGTCATAATAATTTTGGTTAGATTTAATGTGTTTTAAAAAGTGTTCCCGCTTTTATTAAATTGAACCTGGTTAATTATAATCCAATAAATTTTAGAAGAGGCTTTAAAGGGTAATGATTTATGCATCTATGTTCAGAAATCAGAAATATCAGACAGCAAGCCAGCAAACTCCTCCTGAATTCAGCACATGCATTTGAGAGGTGATTTCAAATCCCTATGCAAGTCAAATAGAGGGAGAAGTATGTACAAGACATATTGCTATATTGTGACAAACCATAAAGAAGCTTTCAGCTATATAGCATCTTGACAGGCTGCTCAAAATCAAGTGTTTAACCTCACTCTTTACCTTGATAACCAGGTTTCCCTCTTTGCTTCACACATATATTATGCCATACTTAACACACAAAAGAAAAAAAATGGTAATATTTTCTTTACTGAGAGCCAACTTTGCCGTGATGCACCCCATCACTCTTCTTGTCTTTTATCATAAGAAAAGCATCCTGTTCTTACTTGTATAGCAAACAGACCTTTCCTAGCAGTAGTCCTGATATCCAGAACAGGGACTTACGAGGCCAGAAAGCAAAGTGTAGTCTTGCCCCTCAAGAATAACTGCTAGTGTGTTAATCTGGGAAAAAAAAAAAAAAGGAAAAAAAACAACCCCAAACATAACATTTCTTTTGTAAGTCCTGTCTCTCTAAAGATATGGGTTTTACTTACTTCTTCCGAGCAGTCAGAGTTCACCTTAGTGACACAACCTTACTAATCCATTAATGCTCATAAAACTGCATAACAGTACTCAAAAAGTATTTACATCCTCAAAAACAGAAGTCAGGGCATATCCCTATCAAAACCGACACTTTTTTTGCAATGTTCATTCCACAAATTTAGTAATTCATTGCTCAGTCACACATAGCATGTCCTTCTGGACAATAAACACCTAGAAAACCCGGTGATTTTCATGCATTATCTATATCATCTGCTTTTCCTAGATTGCCCTATTCTGATCACTATTCAAACAGCTGCTGCAGTCACTGAATTTCTGCTGGTATATCCCACTCAGCTGCTGTGTCTCAAAAAATTCTGCTGGTCTGCTGAGGAGCTGCACGTGAGATGCTAGGAGTGAGGAGATGCAGAGAAATATCCAAAATGTCTAAAAAAAGAACCCCCAAAATTGAATTCTATCAGATAAAAGTACCTGTGCAAACTTAGCTCTGAGTTCTCATAATTCTTTTAGTGCACTACTGGTATTTCACAGCTCGTTACAAAAATGCCTCGGGGCACTGCGAGGAAGTGGATGGTGATACTTGTCCATAATGTCTTGGGCTTCTTGTGAAGACGCATGTCGTGAGCATAGGCAGCGTGCACACTGTTTGCATCAATGCTGGTGGCTGCATGCTGCCAATAAAACTTTCAAGGTATAGAAATGGACTGGGTTGGTTTCTGTTGGGTTTTTTCTGAGTTAGGGAAATATAGGACCTGGGACTACTTCCACTGACTAAAATGACCGCAAGAATCAGGAAAAAAAAGGTTGGTACACAATCGTTATAATGATTGTAACTCCTCTCAGAACCAGTTATTATTGTACTACGCCTACAATCAAGGTGAAGCCTATGTATGTAATAAAAAGCAGAAAGAAACAGATGAAATATTTGGGGTTAATTACACGCTGAATGTGTCAGCTACAGAAATATTGGGCCAAATTCTCAGCAGCACTGCTACACATTGGTTTTGATTGTGTCGTTCTTCAGCATTTCTCTAGACCAGCTGTCCTCAAATCATTGTATTTCTGAGTAGATGCCAGCCTTTATGCCCAAATTCAGTGAAAGTATAATAAGTGTAACACACAGGAGAGTGATTTTTTTTATTTCAGTTATCACCAATTTACACATGTACCTTATGCTGTATTTATCTTTTTGGCAAAAAAAAAAAAAAAAAAGTCTAAAAATAGCCATTACTAGCAACAGGAACTCTGGATGAAGGGACCAGCTTAAAGAAAATCTGAAAATGAATGTGTCTTTTGAAAGCACCTATGGTATTCAAAGGTCAGGCACATGCTGCTCCTTCCTTGCTTCTTAATAACGAAGCAGTAAGCTTGTTTCATGGTAACACTAATAGCCGCTGTACCAAATTCAATCCAGCACTCTACATACAGCCATACTGACATCTGATGATACTTGTGACAGATTATTATGGTCCTCCATCATCAAAGTGCAGTAAAAATTCAAGGCTGCAATAAAAATTAATCTGGCCATGAAACTGGCCTATAGTTATTCCCCGCCCCCCCTCAACGACTGCAATATTGATGTCTACAAGTCATCAGACGTGACTTTGTGAGGGTATTAGATGTACATAAAGCTCGCAGAAACAGAGGGTTGCTACAAAATATGCAGAAACCAACTACTTAAAGTGCTCTTTTTACATCTCCTGCATCATTACAGACAGTACCATGAGTAAGTGACAGCAATATTTAGGATGGAGGATACCGATTCAAAGTCTGGCCTGAGTCAATCTGACCAAGAAAATGATTGTAATTTAATTGCTGATTTGAAACAAGTCATAAGTTTTAGTGAAAATCCTAAGGATGAAAGTCTTCGTTACAAAACCACAGCCATCCTTAGGACTCCTCTGGATCCCGAGAAAAGGCGAAGGAACTGAATACCTGAAGAAGAAACTGGCCATTGGCATCAAGCTAGGGAAAAGCTAGGAATACTGCGTGGTGCTGCTGGTGGCAGGGCAGCGTAAGAAGGTGCACCTCCTGTCGATGGAATACTTTTCTCTGAGACTTATCGAAGGGACTAATACTACATTCATTCATCAAAATACTGATTTGGAGGTCAAAAAAAGTACTGTTTCCTGCTAAGGAGAGGATTATAAATATAAACACAAAGGGAGGTAAATAAACCATATCCTTGGGTTTTGCGTCGTTTGCTTAATCGCGTTTGCATTCTCAGTTTGTAGAGCGTCTGTAGAATCCCTATATGGTAATAATTTTATGCACAAACTTTAGTACGCACAGTGCTGCAGAAGTTGAACAAACCTTGTCAATCACAGAACACAGGAAAACCTATTGGTAGAACAAATTTGCTGCATGCTGTAACTGTAGTCAAAGAGGCCTAGCTTCCCCTAGATTTTCATGGTTTGTTGTTTAACTAGAATTTCTTCCATACATCTGAAATTTGCTCCAGGTTATGTGATGTTTCGTGGTCCATCACAACACGGCATAGTACCAATCGATACTATATAATCCATGATGAAAATATGCCCTTAATGCTCCATGGCAAATGGAAAGGATTTGGGTATCTTATTTAAAACAGGAGAGGGGAAATGGAATACAGCCCAGCTCTGTAATTTAAATTTATCCTTGTTGTGAAAGAGAAAGGGGTATACAAGTAAGAGGCATCTGAAACTCAGATTATTCGTAAGAGGGAGTCCATGGCTTAAGCTTTTTTGAGTTGGCTTCCCCCTTTTTTTTAACTCCTTCCTACCCATACTTATTTCTGTAATAAATGTGCCACTATAATTTTGGATATGCTTTTAGGATATTAAAAGAGGCCTTCTGGAAAACTCATTTGAGTATAACACTTCTATATAATTAGAAAAACAGAACAGAAAACTTCGTCCTTCTGAAATCAGTGAAAACAGCCCTTTTGACTACTTGGGACTGCAGTTGCACCATTTTTTTGTTTTCTTTTAACATTCCACAGCATGATAGATGCAATGCCAACACAAAGAAAGGTATAAGGTCTCTACTCCAAACAGCAAGCATTGCCAAAGAGAAAATTTTCTATTGTATTTTATGAACTAATTTCAAACTCTGCGGCCATCTGGTTTTTAAATAATTATATAGGCTTTTAAAAAGTTATTCATAGATTCTCTCACTTCAATTACTTTTAAAAATCTATCATCCCTTTCCAGGGGTCTGCTTATTAATATTAACATTATAGTGTTAGCACTTCTTGGTTCAGAGTTGTTTGCAAGTAGTACAGTGTGACAGCACAGTAGGAGAATAATGAAATATCATTTTAAATGTATCCAAATATTTTGAAACAGAAATAAATAATTTGATTACTGCATTTGATCTCCTTAATGCGCATGTAAGTGGATGTTTAAATACTTTGCATTTGCAACTGGAATTGAGCCTCTTTATCCTACCTGCAGCTGGGCTACAAACTGAGTATATAAATAACAGGTGTTCTAGTTTCAGTGACTTCTCAGCTTCCTCAGGGACAGTTAAGCCACTAAATATTTCTTGCATGTGCCTCACAAGAGTCTCAAATCAAAACCCTGTCATTGTGGGATGTCTCATGTTGAGATCAACCATTCTCTTATTTGAAGATTCTTCTTCTGGCTCAGTGGCTGACTGTTCTGAAATGGCCAATGTTCATGGCTGATACTAAACAGGCACCAAAAAAAATCTCATTTTCTTTCACGAAAATTTGACTTTCTTTTCCTGATGCTGCACAGTTGTCCTGGTTTCAGCTGGGATAGAGTTAATTTTTTTTTTCCAATTCTCTCCCCCCCTCCCACTTGGGGGGTAGGAGGGAGTAAGCCAACGGCTGTGTGGTGTTTA
>VZTL01046176.1:1684-25669 GCA_013400535.1 Scopus umbretta | reverse complement strand
TTGGAGCATTGCAGGAACAGGGAAGCTTTACTTTCAGACCGTTTATAGCGGCAGTGTAGAGGGCAACTAGGAGTGTTAAAAGTTTCCTTCCATGATACACAATTTGTGGTTCAGAATGCTAGAGCTTATAAACTGTAGTAAGTACACAGCCTGGACATTGATTTTTATTTGTAAAAGAGCTGGTTTTGATGTCTCCCTGCTTAATCTATGGGTAGAGTTTAAATGTTTTAGCTTATTATTGGTTTTGTTTTTGGACAAGCCATTGGAACTGTTGTTGATTAGTCACAAGACTAATTTCTCTTGGAACAGCAAGGTTTATGTTGGCAAACAAATAGAGATGCTATCAGAAATTCATTGTGTGGCATTTGCGTAACTGGATAGCAGTCAACCCCATCTGCACTTCCAAAACACACATCAGAATTGTTATATTCTTAATGTATATGCTGAATTGAAAAAGCAATTCAGTGTGACCCGTTAGACAATTTTGAAGAATTCAAGAATTTATGATTCCAAACTGATGCGCTGACTTAGCATGGTTTAATTGCCATGGTAATTTCCATCCACAATGTGTGGCTAGGTTAGTTATGTCAGAGTGTTGAAATTCCAGCAAAACATGACTTGTTGATACATTAGTTTTTAAGTCTGTGATAAATGGCTGAATCTTCTTGTAGGATCAATGGGTAGTGTAAATTACAAAGTTCTTTGCATACAGTAGTACTTGAACATGTGCTAGAGAGACATCTACGAGTTATTTATAAAGGAGATACTCTATGCAGTCATTCTGTTAATATTAATGGCAGTCATTCTGTTAATATTGTAGGGCTTTATGTTACGGATCTTTGTAAGTTTTCATTGTAATCTTTGTAACAAGTTTATTTTTGTTCTGGGTGTGGTTTGTTATTTATAGTAGAAATATTCTGTATATGCTATAAACCCATCACACCAGCTATTTTGCACATACAAACAGTACTGAGCTTGAAGGAACATGTGATAAAGCAGATATGTCCAATTGTCATTCTCTTAGCCCAAGTTTGATGTTCTGTTATATAGCAGATTTCCTGTCTTTAATCATAGACTGGGTGTTACCTTGTATTCCTGCTGTCATTTATTGTTCTTTTCTTTGTTCAACAGCAGATGAACTTGACCCCTGTTCAATTTAACTAAAACGAAGCTCTGCCTGTTTCTTTGTATTTGTTTCCCCCCACCCCACCAGTGGCTGCTCTTTGAGAACACATGATGTGAAATCACTTTGTTTCAGAAACTTGTAATGGTTAAGACAGTGATGCTATTGTCCAGCTGAAATTGATTCCACTTGGTCTGGGAAACCAACATTTTGGAAACAATTTTGAACTACATATTGGTATTTTATTGATTCTACACCATCTCAGATTAGTAATTTTATTTTAAAATTACTAGTGACATGAATGGTTATACACATGGACTTTAATTGCTCTTTTGTTTCTTTTTACTAGTCATGATGCTTGCAGTAGAACTTGGTGTCAGAACTTGGTGTCTGTTGTCTCATTTCCTAGTGCTCATACTATAAAAACTCGCTGGTCAGTCAAAGTTGATTACAGAAGTTTCCAATTTGGCAGTGCTTAGATAGTATTATTTAAAACTATGGAGTGAGTTTTAAATAAAAAGTAAACAAAAGGGCTACACATTTGGAAAGGGTTGCAAAAGCATCATTTACAGAAACAGTTGGGAAATCCTCTGTGTTGTATTACAGATTTTATTCAAACATCTGCCTCTCCATCTCTAGTTCCACAGGTTCTGATATAGGTTGTCAAGTTGTACTTGTGACAGAAAGGTAAACAAAATCTTTCAAGGACCAAGAGAGAAGGAAAGCCTTCTGAAAACTTCTGAAAGAGCTTATGAACGGTCCTCAAGAACTCATGGAAAAAGAACAGGAAATTTGAATTCCCTCTGACATTTTCAATTGGAAGACACATTTTGAGGCGCTTTGTTGGTATGCAGTATGAAGACTGCTGTTGATCCCAAATATAAAAGTGCTTTCACAGCCAGCTTCACTTTGAGACATCTCAATCTTAGAATGTATCCTAATTATTTTTAAACTAAACATATGAACAAGATTCTTCTTGAAATCTAATGCTATTTTCTGTGGTCAGAAAAGCACACAGGAATTAAAAAAGTATGGCTGTCTCTTAAAATCTGACACAAATGCATAATAAGAGCAATATGATGTTATCTTTTATTTGTAGCAGCCTGGAAACAAATTGTATTATTATAGTAGCAACCTGAAGACAAGGTGGCCTGCATTTTACTGGATACCATGTAAACATAATAATAAACTATTGCTTCTCTGAAGAATTTATAATCTAAACTTTTGTAATAACCTACTATAACATTTCCTAAGTAATAGTAAACAAATTTTTTAAAGAAAATTCGGGTCTGTTGAAGCTCTTAAATTCCACTCATGATAACAGATTTCATGATTCCTGGGTTCTGCTACATGTTTTGAAATGGGATATTAAATCTAATTCAAAATGTATGAAGCTTTGCATATAATATAATCCTAACATGGTTTGATGAAGTAACATTCTAAAACTCTGTAAAATGCACATTTAAAAACACTGATTATATTGTTTTTAATTTTAAAAAATTGTACACTGGTGCTGTCTCTGTCTAGATTGTGGTTAATTATCAAGCTTTTCAGGGAGAGTTAAATTTAGCATCCTTAAAACACTCAAAAAGCACAATGAGAAAACACATTCAGTCTGCCTAGGTACCAACAGGCTCCTCACTGAATTTGGAAAGCTTATTTCTTTTCCAGGCACTGTTTCAAGTTTTCAGTAGTTCACAACCTTAAATATCCTCAAAACAAGTAGCCTAAGTTTCAACAATCACTGTGTCCTCTCAGACACTTCCAGTCCAAAGCAGACCAGTAACCTTGTGAAAAGGTCATAAAATGAGGGCAGTTAAACCAATCATAAGAAGATTAGATTGCATGCCCTGACTGGAAGGATACTAGAAGAAGATGGGAGAGGAGAATCGCAGCACTTTCTGAGGGTGCTCAGTTGGGCAATGACTGGTGCAGTTTGGTGTGATGCTTGCTCCTGGGCTACTACAGTAATAATAAAAGCAATAATAAAAATTATTCTCTCAACTCTAATATCTTCAGCAACTCATGACAGTCTTTCACATTCTGGGAAGTATCATCTTGGAATTCTCCAAATCGTTATCTTTGGGAGTATACGTGAGAAATGACAAACTCAAGATAGTGTGGGCTATGGGAGATGGGATGGGCAAATTTGGAAGTCTTGGAGAGAATTTGCTACCAGCGAGCATCTCTCCCAGCTCTTTGAAGGAGTCAGGTCAAGCCTCTGGATCTCTGCTTGATTGTAATTACAGAATTAGGATCAGCTGACACAGCCAGGCCACTTTCTAGCATGTGCCAGTTAGGGTAGAGGCCAGCGCTCAAGCCTGTGAGCCATTAAGCCAGGAATTTCAGTTAGATAAAATACAGTCAAAGGCAGTCGAAGAAGTGATGTTAGTATGTACCCTAAAAGTATCTTGTAGGGTGGACAGAAGTAGGACTGAAAACGGTCTGTCATCTCTTTAGGATTACTGTCATGCAAGCTTTTGTGTATTCTCCTGTTTAATTAAATTCTTATGACCTTTTGTTTTCTTGTCATAGTATTTTGTTGAAGAGTGCAGTACCTCTTGCTATTTGCCCAAAAACTTGAGCCCACTTATAGCTGCATTCAAGTAAGTTGCTTTCCTCGTGCCACTGTCATCTACTGAAACAGATTAAAGCTTCAGAAGCTGCGGGGGGGTGCAGTTGTTTGGTTTTTTTTGTTTGGTTTGGGGTTTTTTTGTTTGGCTGTTTTTTCTTAAAGGATTATTTAGGTAGTTTGATATCTTTCTTCTGAGTAACAGGATTTTTAAATTTTTTTTTTTCTATATTTAATATCCAATAGTAAAAGTGTATCAAATGCCAAGCTGTGGAGGCTTTCCTCTGTTACCAATAGGTAAATTGAAGAATGGGTTGACTACTACACAAAGTTTGAAGTCAGCCCCCTTACAACACAATTTCTGAAAAGGAAGATAGCTGCAAATTTTTTTTAAATGGCCTGGTGACTGCCTCTGAACCTGCATTTAACTCGCTTAGGCTTCCAGAAGGGAAAAAGGGAAACTTACTTGTCTTCCTATCACAGTACTTTAGATGTGTATGTTCCCTTTATTTGTCAGTTCAAAATACTAGTTGCAGCAGTAGGATACTGCCCTGAAAGAATGAATTATTTTTTTTTTTCCAAATTTTTTTTTTTAAATTTCCTTACTTTAAAGAACTATAGCGAAGAAAGCAACAGTGAAACTGCTTTGACAAGATCCGCCAGCAGAAGATACTTGGAAACTGACTGTATACTGCCTGAATAAAGACTTATCATGAGCTTGTTGTTATAGACATTTGACAGACTAATGTTATGCCACCCCTGTGCTTTGGGCATTTTACAAGTGAGAATATTAAGGCAGGAAAGTTTCTCAGAGTGTTGTCAGATATTTTTTTAATTTAAATCATTAATACCTTGTGTTCATTCTCTGTTCCTGTAAACCAAAGTTATAGTAATATTTAATTCCTTTTACTGAGAGTTCTATAGATATTTCTGGCTAATTGATCCTGTGTTCATAGTGCTATCTTGTTTCATTTCATGTTCTGTTACTGCACTGGACTCAGCAGCAGTGCTGTAGCTGCCCAGACACTGAATGAACGGCTTTCATATAATTATATAGTTTGAATTTGTCAATTATGATTTTTTGATCTCAGTCTTTTGAGGCAGTTGCTGCCTGGAATCTAGATATGATGTCTTAGATTTCCTTCCTTGGTACTTGTGTGGATGTTTACAATACATGTAAGTGCAAGCTGCATTTTCAGCCAGATGCTGTTGATGTTGCTGCCAACAAAGTGCAGAGTACCTTGGAGCTGGTGATGCAAAGATGCAGGGAAAAAACACAAATGCAATGTTTTATTTCCTCAGAGGTCAGAGAGCAGTTTTTGATATCCTGTTAATCTGTGTTGATTGATACAGGTGGCAGGGGAAAACTGTTTTAAACATAGTTTACTGGATTGATGAGAAAAAGTCTGGTTGGCCAATCTCATGCCTGACAGTAGGCTGAAATCTGTGGTATCTGCCTTCATAGGCTCTAAAATTCCAATGGCTACTGCAGCAGAATTTTATAGGTGACCTAGAGAAATTGCACAAATGCGAATGTAAAGAAGCATGGCAAGTTCATTTGCATGTTGTGGCTGCCAAGAAATAGAATACTGAAATCTGAATGTTACTAGGAAATTTGATTGAAACATGCTTGCCTATTTAACTTCATCTTTTGTTCAATTTAAGACCTATGAAAACCATAACACTTCAAAAGATTGCACCCCTATATTTGAGCTTGGGTGAGGGATTACCAAATTCTGATAGGAAAGGATTAGGGTTTCCTGTGATGGGGTGAAAGATTATTTAAGAAATAACTTAGATCTAATGACAAATTAATAGAGAGAAAGGAAAGAATCCTTGGAAGAAAATCCAGGCTTATATATAGCATTTGTATGCATTTCCTTTGAAAAATCAAATTGTCTTCTGCTGGAAGGGTCTGAAAAGAAGGTGGCTAGATTTGGCTTTAGCTCATCTTTAGGCAGGGAAGACAGGCCAACAGCATTTACAGTACCCCAAAAGAAAATACTTGAGTATCATTTCGAAGCCTTGGCCTAAAATGTCTGCTTCCTGAAGATTCTTTCAATTAGTATTTTCTGTCTGCTGAGAGATACGATGGCTCTTGTTGTCAAATGAATTGGTTGCTGACTGATACCAGTTTTACCTTTTATCTTCTTCCACCCAGTTAGCAGAAACTTTTTGTTCTAACTGAATTTTGAACAGACGACAGATTGCACCAGCTCACTAAGGACCTGTTTTCTTTAAAAATGAAGTTCAATTTGCTGTTAACTTGCTACCCAGTTTCAAATCTGTCTTGACGTTCTTGCGTAGTCAAAGTATGCAGAATATTGCACAACTACTCAGTGTTGGTAGGTCTGAGCAAGTCACAAAAGATTGAACAGGATAGGGACAGATCAAGAATGAGGTGCAAGGATGTAGGGTATTTGATGTAATTATCTCTCTGTGTGTATATACAAAAATGTATTAAACTTATGTTTATTATACTGAAAACTATTTTTTTTGTATGTTAAAATGAAACAGTTGACTAATACATTCATCTGTTTCTCTTTGTTGATTGTGGATACTTGCCTGAAATTTTCTTTTCACACAATTATTACTTAAGTTTTAAACAAGCAAAAAAGTCTCTTTGGAATAGTAGTAGGAACATATTCAGTCTTCTGATATGACTAATGAATAAGTCTTCTAAAGCCCAGAATGCAGTATTTTGCTAATGTATAGAAAATTATTTTCTAAGGTACGTACTCGAGAAACTTTTTGTTGTGTATTTGCAGTGTGTGTACAAAGGATCAGAAAAGATCCAGGGTTTTAGTTTTCCCTCTGTTTGCACTTGTTCTTTACATTAGAGTCCATGTAAGCTTTAAAAAACAACCTGTAGTGCCTTATCCTTACCAGCTGGCAACTAAGCACCACCCAGCCTCTTGCTCACTGCCCCCTGGTGGGATGGGGGGACAATCAGAAAAGTAAAAGTGAGAAAACTGGTGGGTTGAGGTAAAGACAATTTAACAGGTAAAGCAAAAGCTGCATAAGCAAGCAAAGCAAAACAAGGAATTCATTCACGACTTCCCATCTTGGCAGGCAGGGAAAGGAAAAGGGCTCCATCCAGGAAAGCAGGGCTCCATCACACATAATGGTTACTTGGGAAGACAAACGCCATCAGTCCGAATGTCCCCCCTTCCTTCTTCTTCCCCCAGCTTTATATTCTGAGCATGATGCCATATGGTACAGAATATCCCTTTGGTCAGTTGGGGTCAGCTGTCCCAGCTGTGTCCCCTCCCAGTGTCTTGTGCACCCCCAGCCTGCTCGCTGGCGGGGTGGAGTGAGGAGCAGAAAAGGCCTTGACTCTGTGTAAGCACTGCTCAGCAGTAATGAAAACATCCCTGTGTTATCAACGCTGTTTCCAGCACAAATCCAAAACATAGCCCCATACTAGCTGCTATGAAGAAAATGAACTCTATCCCAGCCAAAACCAGCACAGAATCGAATCTCATGTATCTTTCAGTAGTTCCTTTTTATTAGTTTCTAAGGACAAGTTTTGCTTGCCCAAAATAGTTAATTGAGTTTGTGATTCAGGAAAGATGAAGGAAAGCTATTTGAGATGACTAATTTTTGCTTGCTATATAAAGCACTGTGTTTCAATCACTTGTGATGATTATGGATTCCATTTTTCAGGGTCAATATTCTGCATTGTTTTCTAGCTGACTTTGGCTAAGGAAAATTGATATCTATGTATGTGTAGTTTTTGAAGAGGGCTGATCAAATACACACTGAAACTGGTGTATATGAATCATATGCAAATACAAATTTTCGTATAATGTGTGGGGAGCTATGTATTTTGATTACTTGCAGATAAGCACCTCATGAAGCTTAATTTCTGTTACCTTGAAGTAATGTAACTTAATGTGATGGCCAAAACAGGCAGTTAACTGAGCAAATATTAAAGGAAAATATGTAGTAGAAAGTGTTGGTGACCTAGCTGGCAGTTTGAGAGAGACCACTGAAGATTCTCATTATTAGTAGGTCGGTCTCTCTGTCATTCTTGTCCGAAGAATGATTCGGCATGCAAATACAAGAGCTCTCAAGGAAGCATTATATTTTGCAGTCTGGGTTACGAGTCTGGAACCTAATCCTGTAAGTTTACTGACTTTAAGTTCTCAGTCATATTGATGGCCAGTGTGTATGCATCCAGGGAGTCCTTGCAGGAGGAGATCTGCAGATTTGAAATATCAAGTGGTCTGGGAAATTTTATGTCATTGAGGTAGCAACAGTCATCTTCGATATTTTTAGGGCAGCAGTAACTTAGTTGAATGCTTTCTTGATGCTTAAGGTATATAGCTTTTCAAACTCTAGTGAAATGAAGATTTACTGCGTTTCATAGGATGCAGTTGCTAAAGGCTTGCTTATCTAGATTGGTGGAGAATCAGCAAAAATGGAGTTTCTTTCATCGATTAAATTGAACTTTGCACTTCCTTGACACATGCTCACATGCAAAATTTAGGCTCATCTTTGGGCCTTGATTCTGGGCCAATTCTAAAACATTCTGTGCTGAGTTCTTGCCATTATGCCTCTGTTAATTTAAGAACTCCTGCTTAGCAGATCCCTTAATTTCTGCAATACTGGAAAGTTTTCTGTGAACTAAATGTTTAAAAGTTCCACCCAGTGTCTACCAGCTGTTTTGTTTTCTGAGGCATCTACATTTGGAGATAGTTGTCTACCCTCAAGTTTAAAGCCTATTGCTGCTGTTTAAGACTGAGAATTGCACAGGTAAGGAGATGGACTGTGTTTCAGTAACTGAGCCTCAAAGGTCCCAAAGACCTACCTATTACTTTAAAAACACGTTGATGATGTCTTTACCTTTACCATACCAGTGCCATTCACTTGTTAGCAATTTTTAAAACGCTTTTGTCTGTTTAAAATGTTATTCAAAGTGATCTGTGAGGAAAAACCACAACAGATAGGCACGACAATACATATCACTCAGCTTCTGACACTTGTAGTACGCTGCATGACAGGAAGCAAGAGCAAACTGTGTGGCTGCATGGGGAGGAGTTCCTGCCGAAAACTGAAGGAGACACACAGGGACTCCTTTGTAGCAAAGACTTTTCACTGTCACACTGAATGTTAAGAAACCTCCTAAAATCTGAGTACAATACAAAGTACCTCATGGTGTGGTGTTGCTTTTTTGTGCATCATCAGGTAAGTGTAAATTCGGGATTGTGTTATTTTTTATTGTTTGCGTGTGTGGCATTGTAGTAAGTTGAAATTGCACAGATACTGCTTCCAAGCATGCCAGGATTTAAATTTGGGTATTCGTGAAACCGAAGCATTGCTTAGCAGGAATGTTTCCTTCTATAAGGAGAAAAATTTGTTAAAAGTTTAGATAATATACCCTGATGGTGTTTTATTTTTTGCCTATGTATTGCTAGTTTATTGCTGCAGGATGGTGGTTTTATTTTTTTGTTTTTGCTTTTTTATCATACATGTGTAAAAATTCTCTGCCTCTGTCTCCCGGTGTGAAAATTAGCATTTTGGCTGATGCTAGGATTTAAGTGGGAACACATATAGCTATGTGTATAAGTTTATCCATTGTCAAAGTGAAAGCTGTAACAGATCCTATTTACAGGGTATTTACAGTGCATAATGATTCTGGTCTGCAGCATGTGTATGTGGTATCACCTGGAAAACTGAGTACAGTTTTAGACATTGCACTTTGGAAAGATGTGGACTGAAAAGTAGCAAGATTGATAATAACTGTAGAAAATACAGCCTATGAAGAAAATTTAAAAGACTTAGTGCATGTTGTGTGTAGAAAACTAAGACTTGATATGAGGTACAAGTATACATTTGTCTCATTGGGAACAATTATAAAGTTGGTACTTTTTCTCTGTATTTGCCAAAGGTAGCACAGGAATAAGTGGGCTTATTTCATAGCAAGGGAGATTTAGGTTAAATATTTTTTGGGAAAATGCTTCCCAATTGTAATGTGAATTAAGCCATAGAACAGAATATACAATTGTATTATAAAATCTGTCATTTCAATCTTTCCAGCGTAATTTAGAAAGAGCTGCACTGTACACATTGACCTGTTCTACACGTTGAGATGGTTAGCATTTAATACTTGATTGTTCTTAATGATTTGTTTGGGATTTGGGCTGTTAATAGTATATGAATAAGAGTAGCACATTAGGGTCACAAGTGCACAAATCTGATCTCTCACTTTGCAGCTCTAGTCCCAGTTTGTAGCATCCTTCTACTTGTTGGAAAACTAGAGAGCTTCCTCTTATTTAAGAAGCAAAAATATTTCAAAATATTTGCATATATGTTGAAAAAAACCCCCATGCTTTGAAGTTCTTAGAAACGTGATGAAGGTGGGGGCCTGTAGTGTGAAGCAAGCAAGTCAGGGATATATATTCAAGGGCCTATATGCACTTGGATTTGCTGTGGAGAATGTGGCTTAAGTATACTGAAGCTTAAGACTGGACTGTTAATTGGGATTTTTTTTTTTCTTTTTTTACATTCCCTGTGGCAATTTTGAATAGTGAGAGAGATGGTCTGTGATAAATCTGTTGCACAGAATGTTTTTAAGATGTTATCTGGAATGCTTTATGCAGTTCGGACTTAAATCATGTTTAAGAAAGGTAAATCAAAATTACAACAGACTCAGAAAGTTTATTAAGATTGTCAGAGAAATGAAGAGCTATTCAGCAGTGAAGATTAGTTTAGTAGATGTTATATGTTTGAATTCTCAGTTTATATTAAATAGCTTAAGAACGGGACTGGCGATTACCAACTGCCATACTGTTAAATTGGTGCGGATGTACTTAATATGCATATTTGCTGTGGGCATGTATTTTAGATGTCATTCACTTGAAAATTTATAGAAAAAGTTATCTAATAAATGCCACAGTTTTCATGGAACACCAGGGAGATGCATGTTCATGAAGTAAAAACACACAGATTCTTCAGCGTCTACCAATACTGCTGAGCTCACTTTGAAATCTTTTAAGTTGGGTGCAAATTCTGTCTCCTGTTCCATATGCTCTTTGTCAATTTTGGTTGAAACTGGGCGACAAGTTTTACAAAAATAAAATAATTCAAGAATCAGGAGTCACAGGGATGTCGACCAATATCCCATAAGCCTCATTTCCTGAGAAATGGAGCTAAAGTGTTTGTGTGTGTGTTTATTGAACCCCCAAATGAAGCAGTTTTGGAACCAGAAGTGGTGGTTGACAGCTGTGATTAACTGGTCAGCTGCAGCAAGTGTGGGTCATTGCTGTCCAGTCAGAGGAAGTCCCCATGCCTTCAAGTGCACAAAATCTTTAAGGGTAGAGGTAGAGCATTAAAATAGCCTAACTTTTATTTTTCTTGCTGTTACAACTAGACCTATAATAAGCTCCCTCAACACAAACACACAAGACTAGGAACTGCAACTTCATCACATCAGCTTGCCAAAGGCAAAGGAATCCAGGTGTTATTTGCATGCTGACTGATTATATTACTTGGGGCCACAAAGAACTGGATCTGACAGGTCCCAGCTGAAAAGTGTTTGTGAAAAGAACAGAAGATGAATCTAAATAGTGTATGGTCCCTTTTAAATTGCATCTTAGTTTTTATTTATATGCTAGGTGATTTAGAATCCTTAGATATTGATTCTAAGTGTTGATTAAAAGCATAACTTAGGAAGCAGTCTTCCAGTTCTGACTGAGAAAGGATCATGTAGTAAAGATTGCTGTTCACTCATGTAACAAAGAACTCCTACAGAGAAATAGAAGTATGTAACTTATTTATCTGAATTTGATTCAGACTTTATAGTAAACTGTGAAAAAAGTTTTAGCATGTTTAACTCTCTGCTAGATTCCAGTGACTGATAATTCTCCGTCTTCTGAAAAGGGGAAGGAAGAAGGTTAAATAAAGATAGAATAAATACCAGTCCTCAAACAAAGCTATGCTGATCCTTGTCCTTACAGCATCCCGTACATGCACACCCATTTCCTGTTGTTAAACACGTTGAATATAACTTTCATTTCATTGTTCACTTCAGTGTTCATTTTATATTACATTGACCGGAAAATCTCAAATCCATCACAATAAGCACTGTGGAAATAAAGCTTGCTCTCTGTGCTCAGAGAAGGGTGAAAAGGAGCTGCCATTTTGTCTGGCAGACATGTGAGTGACTCCTCAGAAGTGCTTCGTTAACCTAAGTTTCAGTGGCAAAGTCTTAAGTGTCATAGATGACCTCACCCCCATTTCAGAGTTTTCTGCTGTGTTGTAAGAGAATTTGAGCAGAATCTGTTTTTTCATTTGTTTGTTTTGCTTGGGACATCAAGAATAAGCAGGTTCTGTTACTAACACCAATACACAAAGAGCCTGCCAGCTGAACATATGCAGAGTGGGACATAGAACTGGCAAAGCTTTGTACCAGGCTCGGTGCTTACTGTGCAGTCGGGTCATCTTTGACTGTTTCTCCCTCAAAAGGAATAAAGCTTTAGTTTAGATTTTTGTGGCACTCTTGAGAAAAAGAAACCTGTAATGTCTTTGATATGCTGAACAGTAGAGGGCAGGAGAAAAATATGTGTGGAAACCAGTTTTATTATAAAACTAAGAAATTTTTGGTTTTCTTTAGAGCTTAAGCAAGTTCTTTTTGCCAACATAACAGAAAGAACTGGGATATTGGAATGCAGGGTAACAAGTTCTGTTCTTTTTTTAAAAAAAAAATTGTATTAGAAAATTTTGTATTGGAAGCCAGTATTCTGAAGTTATGGTCCCAAAAAGTATGTATGATGCATCATTCAGCTGAAAAAAAGGCACTATGCTCTGGGAAAATTTGCTTTAAGGTGCTGTTGTCTTCCTGTGCTCTTGGTCCTGTCAGTGGTATGGCCATGGAAGTGAAAGATAAGCAGGGAGGAATAATGGTACTGGCATGAAGGGGAGTGGTAGGCTAGGGTAAAGTGAAAAGAGGGCTGGCTTTAAAAAATGACAGGAGATTCATCTCTCTCTCTGAATGAGCTCAAACTAGGGAATGACTTATCACTTGTTTTTTGAGATTGTAATTGGTTAGCTCTGAACCAAACGTAGGAGGAACACCATATTCAACAGGAAATTCAGACATTTCTAGCTGGTTATTGCAGAGAGAGATGCTTATATGATTAATATGACAGGGTCTCCCTCTATACAGACTTCCTTCTAAGACTGTGCATCGTATTAGACAGGCCAAAGTTTTGGGGGTTTTTTGGTTTGTTGTTTTTTTTTTTTGTTTGGTTGGTTGTTGGGTTGGTTTTTTTTGGCATCTGTACCTTTTTTTCATCTTAGGCACTTGAATGTAAGTGCAACAGTAATGTGATAAGATGAAAAATGGGTAATCCGACATGAGGCTTATTCTTGTTTCAGTATCACAAGCGTGTTGGCTTGAAGCTGGGTAATGTGACACCACTGCTGCCTCTTCTAGTTCACTTCTGAAGTCTGCTTTGTCATGTTATATCCCACCACCTGTGGCAGGAAATGTTAAATTAGTGATTATTCAACTAACCTTAAGATAGAAGGTTATTAATCTTTTGCCTAGTAATTTTATACCCAATCTAAGCTGGATCCAAGGCATATTTTGTTAACTGAGTGATAACAGCAGGTGAGAAAAACGTTGAAGCATTTAAGTCAGAATTTCCTCCTGTTGTATTAGGAAGACAAAAATTCTTACCTTCTTATCTGAAACATTTTAACTTTTTTGTTTTCTGGCTGTGTCATCTGTGAAACTTCTGGAAACATTTTAAATTAGTCTGGAGAATTGAAATTACTTCCCGCCCAGCCCAGTTTATCATTATTTCTTTCATCCTACCTCACTTCTGGCATACTTTTTAACATCTCTTTTGTACTATTTGTGCCTCATCACTGGACTCTGTGTCCTGACTCTGAATCCTCCATACTGTGTGATATAACTAACTGGGAGCTTGATACCTTTGAGATCATTTGAATGTCATTTGAAATGGAAACAGTGAAAACTTGAAACAGATCTTATAGAAGCAACAGCAGGTGGAGGTTTTGGAGTCATTAAAGGAATAAATTTGGTCCTGGCAAGTGGTATTTTTCAGGGCTTTTTAAGAGAGGGATCAACATGTTATGGATGGGTGTGGATGTTCTGACAAACTGTAAAGGAAAAAAGATGAGAATTGTAGTGTCTGAATATTCTTTTGAATTTACCAGCTTCTGTACATGTTAAGTATTTAAGAATTAGAAGGGTGCTTAGAATTGCTAGTATATTTGAATATATACATGTGGATTTTTCTGATAAAAATGATTTATGTATCAAGGGAATTTATAAGCTAACTAGATTTTTTTGAAGGAATGTTGTATAAAAACTGCAAGTAGCAATTCACATGAAAGTATGGATTATTGTTGGGATTTGATGTCTTTACAGAAAGAAAATGACAGTATATTCCTGCCTTATTCCCAGCTGCTTAAACACCGACTGTGATTCCTAGCGCAGAAGGCCATCATCAGGCTTTTGATATGAAGTTGCCTTGTAGATTGAGAGAGCTTTCAGCTGGCTAAGGAGATACTGATTGCTTTTTAAAATTAAAAAAACCCATGCAGTAGAGCTGCTTTTCATGCAGACATAGTCTGCCCTTTGGAGTGTGGCTTGAACCTTTTCTGGCCTATGATGTTTGACTTTTTGTTTGGTCTGTTTTCTCCCTTCCTTCCACATTAATCCCTTTTGGATTTTATTTTTTACTATACCTGATCTCTTCAAATGGTTCTTCTTTGGTTGGTTTCGTTTTAACTCAATCTGACAGAGATACTGTCCTTTGTGTTGTCCTTGATAATAATGTGCCATAAACTGGAGAGGAGCTTAAAAGCCAGAGTAGTGAATCCCTTCCTGCCTTTTCCTCACCAGTAAAAATGATAAAAAAAATGTGTTGACTAAACGGTTTTCCCTTTTCTGTATTATTGCAAATTTTGTTTTTGTTTACTTCAGGGGGAGTTAATTTTTTTATTAAACTTGTATTACATAGGACAGACTTAGCAAAAATGCAGTGTTTATGCATTAATTAATGCATTCATTGGGTTGTTATTCATGACTGAATTTTCTTTCATAGAAGTAAGCAATTGATTAGGAAAACATTCACATAAAGTAGTCAGACATAAAATATGGTTATGTTCATGCCTTTTTAGATATTTTCCTTTGAAAATGCAGTGTGTGGTGATGTTCTATCATGAGAATTGGGATTGGGAGCCCACAATTGCTCTCATTATTGAACTTCACAAAACATATGTTAAATTGCATTTTGCTACCTCGAAATCCTTTTAAAGAAACTTTGAATTATTACTGGTATGGAAAACTGTTTCTTTAACTTAGACTTAACAATGCTTACCCAAATATTTTTTAGTTCATTGCATGCTTCCCTTCCCCAAAATCCTAATGGGACATTCAAAGGAACTATAGTAGAACATGTTGTGGTATATTTGCCTTGTTTTTCAAGATGAAAAAAAAAGGGGAGGGAATGTACANTGCAGGACCCAACACTTGGCCTTGTTGAACCTAATATATATATGTATATATGTATTATTTGTATGTGCACATATATATTACATTTTTATATGAGTGTGTATAAATACCTATGCACCTCAACCTACTTACATTTATTTAAACCATATATTACAACTGCGTTTTTTACAAAGTTGCTTTCTTCTAATTAGCAGTGTTGGGGTATGCCTAGATGTATGTTCTGGAAAGACTTAAGTTTTTTAGATATTTTCATATGAAAACAATTTGAAATACAGAATGATTGAATGGTTTTTAATTTTTCTTTCTTTGGGACTTTTTGTTTTGGGGGGGTAGAGAAAGTCTGCTTTGGAAGAATGAATGGATCCTTACTTGTTAAATGGATTTCTGTATGAAAAAAGGGCTTAAAAAGTAATTTGTTTTGTGTTTTGTTTTGAAACAAGTCTGTCTATGACTTAGAAGGTTTAAGGATATTATGTGCCTACACAAATACACTGTCTTGAACTACTATTTGTTTTGATGCCAGTCTCTGTGCAGACACATTTCTAAGCAATTAGAATGGATAGATGATTTAGCAAAAGTCAGTGATTCTTCTGAATAGCCTTTCCTTCCCCATCACAGGATGGGCTTTTTGAATCAATCTATTTTTGTGCATGTTTTCATTTCATCTCCCAGGTGGTAAAATATAAATCTCTGGTATTGATAACTAAAACCCTGTGATGGAGAGAGGATGTTAATCCACCCTTCCTATAACAATGTCTTATTGCTCTAATTCCTTTAATTAAATCACTGCTTTAATATATAATTGGATATCTTACTTTCTCATCTCCTGTGAGATAATTACTGAGAACAACTCTTCCCTGCTATGTTAAGACCAGGAAGTGTTCTGTCTCTGTAACTATGGATGTAATCACAGCCTTTTAGGCAACAGTATCGCAAACATGGATCAAGATTCAAACTTGTTATACACCTAGTCATCGTGGTCTGGTGACTTAGGGGTCTTTTGGGTTTTGGGGGTTTTTTTGTGGGTTTTTTTTTGGGGGAGGGGGTGTTGTGTTGGTTTTCTTGTATTTCAAAAGACAAAAAAAATACCCCAAGTGTGATAGAAAATGCTTTTCAGTCTAGAGGTACACATTCAGATGTATGTAATGCATCTGTGTGGTCCATCAGAAAACACACACATATCTCTATTCAGAATAGACATTTGTTACTACTATATTTTTTTTCACACAGGCATGTACACCTTTTTTATGGTCTACAAATACTGTGCGGAAAACGGGAGCTACTGAAGTGTTGCAAGCTGCCCCTTTTTTCCCAGCAAGGCAAACAGCTTCATAACATTTTTCAATTTAGTTTGTTTCAAGTACATACAAATTCTAATAAAGAAATATTCTGCAGTGAGATAGCAGGTGGCATTTGTCCATTGCTCATAGCATGATATGGAGTAATCACAGTATTCTGTATTTAATACAATGCTGCAGTATGGCATTACTCATGTAATTAATATACACTGGAGATAATGAGTGATAGTGTCTAGTATAAGGATAGGACACGACCTTTTAGTTCTATTTTTTTCATATTATTACTCTGAATTGAAAATAGGGGTGGATTCTAATTGGATAGTTCTGTTTGAAATTCCAGGAATATTCACATTAATAGCTTTAATGTGCTTCCTGAGTACAAAGACAGGGCACACTAATGGTCATGTCTTACAACTTTATCCCTGTTTCAGAGTATTCATAATGTTGGGGCTTCTTACTGGATTTTAATTAAAACAAAACCTGATACGATCTCTAACTGGACATGGTTCTGATGAAACAACATACATATGCAGTATATTAGAATGGGATTATGTATTACACATATAAGGAACATACCTTGTGTATGTAATTCAGGCATGCTTAGGTATCCATAAGAGCCTCAACTTTTCTGTCCCTTGACATGACTATGGTTAAATCTTTTGCAACTTTCCTGAAGATCTCTGCATGGGTAAACTCATGGACGACTTAATGTATGTTATCATAATATAGCACACTCAGAGTGGGCTTTCCTTCTCCCTATTGCACATGCTTCTTCAAGCATGCAGAGTCCTAAAAAAGCTATTAATTTGTATTTAAACTGGTGGTTGCTACAGCTATAGATAATTGTAAGAAGTATTAACAAGAAATAGGGATACTTCATGTGCAAGGTAATAAAATGGAAATAAAAATCAGTCCTTTCTCCCTAGTGGTATGCCTGGGCCAGTGCAGGTGTCATGTTGAATAAAGATTCACATGTGTTTTTTGGCATAACGTAGTCTTGCATGACAATATAAGCTGGTATGAAAAATCTACCGTAAGACAATATGATGCAGTTAGGAATTGTTTGGTGTGTTTATTTGTCATTCAAGCAATATGTGCAATAGATAGTTGAACATCTCAAGAGCACTGCTTACTTAAATTCTCTTGGGAAGTTTTTTTTCTTTTTCATTAATATGCCGCTTAACTGATTTCAGTATTTGGGCTATAAATTAATTTTATCAAAGATCCTTGGCTTTGCAGTGAAGCTTATTCCACTCTGAATGTGTGCAATACATACAATGCTTTACCACATAATTCTTCTGGATTCATCCCAAAGCTATTACACTATTTCTAGGATCTTTTGTGAAAGGAATGCACACCAAATTGTTGAGATCAAAATGGAGTCAAGTTTGTGTTACCTGAAGTGCTATGTGATTTAAAATATGAAGCGGAGAGCAGCATTTATGGGGTAATTTTCTGGAACACGAGAGATTCAGAGGTCAGCTGTGTTGTGCTATGGCAACCGAGACAGGACTTGTAACTCCTCTGGGTAAAAGATGCTCACAAAGAGCAGGGATTAATTTAATGAGCACCTTATGCTCCCTGCACAATATCTACTGCAGTCTTTCCTTCTAATCCACTTATTGTGGGCAAAGAAATTTATCTGGTAGCTCAATTATTGGAATTTTTTTTTTCCCATGGTGTTCCTTCTCCCTCCCCCAGTGATAATAGCCCTTGAAACTTAGAAAATTAAAACATTAATCTTAACTGCAGTAGTTGATGATATTTAACAATTTCCATATGAAATGTCTTGCATAGCTGCTGGGACAAATGTGCAAAGAACATAAATAGTATAATACTAGCAAACTTCCACATAACAAAAATAGTACAATGTACATATTGTTAGGTAGATTATTTTTATTTTGTGTGTTAGTTTTCAGTAAGTAGAAGAGCTAAAATAAAGTGATCCTTTGATTAACACAATAAAGTATAAGGTAGAGCAAGCTCCACCTACTTCGTGGAGGCTGTCCCAAACTCATTCAAGATTTAATTGCTTTTCTTAGAATTAACCTGCCTTTTTATCCCTTTTGGTGTGTGCGTCACAGTTGATACCAATTTGTTCCTCATGAGTGTATTGAGATGTAGTTATATAACCAAAGAGGTTGTCTCTAAATAAGATATGAACATGTTAATATTTACTGCTAACTACATTTTGTGCTGTGCTTTACCTGAATAACCTTGCCTTGGACACTTGTCCTCATGCACGCTGCTTTGTCCATGTCCCTCTGTGTTTTGGAGCCATATACCCACTTGGAATGTAGGAGTCAGAAGCCCACACAGTTGTATAACTTTCCTTCTGCAGTAACAGGATATCCTGTCTCCTTCAGGTTCCCTTTAATCCTGTAGCTTTGCTAGCATACTTGTACTTCATATTACATCTCAATCCGCTTTCGTTAGAGTTGGCCTGTGTTAGAAATGCCACATTCTGTGTTAATCTGTAGCCATGTGACCACCAGTAAGAGTTTTTTGATCAGTTATTTAACAAAGGAGCTGCCTATTTGTTTTGTGTGGTCATTTGTCACACTCTGCTAACAACTAAATTGCATCTATTCCATTATAGAAAACATTTGTTATAGTTCCAAAACGCGTAGCATTTAGAGACTTTTTTTTTTTAATTTGACCTGTCTATAGAATATTGGAAACATATGCTCTGATCAAGCACCTTTTTTGGGGGGTGGGGGGGGGATGGAGTGATACTTTTTATTCTGTTACTGTTGATTGCTTTGGAATTAACTTTTATTCTAATATTTTGCAGACTGAGGCTTAGGTTTACACCATTCTTATACTTCCATAGCTAAAGGTGTCAGACTTAAACCAACACCAACACAAAACTGTGAATGCAGTTGCATCTTGTCCATCCATACACCAGAATCAGTATAGATTCCAGTATACCAGATCCATGAACCATTTCAATTTACCCTTCTCTTGTAGAAATCTGTATTCCAAATCTAAACACTCTTTGTTTTGATTTAACTTGTGTCCACTGTGTGGGAGGGATGGTACCTTTTAGTTTTGTAATTTCTTGTTTGCAAAGTAAAGACTCAGTGTTGACTTAAGTAGAATCAATATATTATTTTTTGAGAAAAACTAAAGGATACCTTCCTTTGCATCTACAGAAGTCTAATTAGGTTTAAAGAATAGTGTGCAACATGTTCATTAGGATTTTAGGAAATGTTACCCTCTGGGCAAAGTACCAACTTCACAGATCTCATATCTGGTTTGTGTTTTTCATCATGAATTCACATTGACAAACCCTAGAATAATAATTCAGATTAGTTTATCCTGTGAGGGAAAAAAACCCCAACCTTATAAAACACCACTACAAGATAAACAAACATACTTAGTGCTGTTTCAGGTATTTCTGTTCAATGCTCAGTGTGATCTGGTCCAGAAATTTGTGTTCTACTCTGTCTTTTAACTTGTTGCTAAAAATCTGTGCTATAATGGTGAGAGGGATTTAATTGTGCATAGTCTGAGGGTGAAGAATTACTTTTCATAAAACACTTCTTATTGTGTAATGTGGTTAGAGAACTCATGATCCAGTTTCTGTTTCTGAATAATAATGAAGTTAAAACACAGCTGTCCTTGACTTTAAAATTATGATTGTCAGAAAACAGTGAGGCAAGTTGCTTCCTAGAAAATAGCAAAATTGTATTTAAAGAAGATTACACCAGTCAAAGATCTGCTGAAAACTACTGAGTAAATATAAAAAGTTTCAACACCTACAGTTTCATTTTAAAAGAGCATGAAATAAAAACTTCTGGATTTTATGATAAATATTCCTTATCTTTATTCATCAAAGAAAATTCTCAGAAACCATATGCTAGACCTAGTAGATGCAATGGTGGTTTTACTGGCTTGATGGAATAAAACCTCTAGGCTTCAGAAGAGCTACTGGTGTGAGTACTGGGGAGGGGGTGGGGATACAGTTTATGCAGATATGTATTTTTTAAATTATTAATTATAAAATACCTGCAAAATGTGCAGCTCCTGTCTTTTAGGTAAACTTTGATCATCTCATAAGATAGGAGCTCCGTATGGCATCTGTGTGGGGTTTTTTGTTGTTCTTTGAATTGCTCATCTTTGACTTCTGTAGACTGGAAACTAAATCCCAGCTATTATTATCTGTGAATGCTTATCTCCAGTTGACAGTGTAAGACAACACAGCTGGATAAATAAGGATCATGTATTCTGTGACTTCTCTTGTTTCCTGAATCTTCCCGGCCTGGTAGAAAATGAAGAGCTCTGTTAAATGTAATTTCATACTTCTTATTTGAGGGGCATGAAGATTAATCTTGTGGTGAACCTGTGAAACAACATCAGGGAAGGCTTGCCATTTTCCAAAACAAAACCAGAATATAGAGCAGAATGCAATCACTGATACGGATGCTGAAATCCAAATATATGTTAATTTAAGTTCTGCAGTACGTTTCACCTATTATCCTCACTATGTAATATTGACTGTCTGGGAACAGTACTTGATTGCTGAATGTTTTGAAAAATCTAAGTATAGGCTTTCGACACAAAATACAAGTTTCTCCTTCTGACAGTTTCATTAGTTACAAAAGTTAATATCAAGTGCCAAAGTACAATTTACAATATGCAGTACTTACTCATGCTTTTAGTTAGAAATGTTTCTTAACTGAAGTGAACCTAACTCTCTGTGAGCAGAAAAAGAAATATTTATTTACTAATAAGTAGCTTTTGAACTTGTGAAAATAGAGCTTATATTCACATGCATGGTGTTTATAATGATGATGAGAGAAAATAACTAACTGTATATATACGCATATATATATTTGTGTATGACTTTATGTATACCTGTTTCAGGATCAGGCTAGCAGTAGTTGGTACTATTCATCAAAACTGAGCTTTTCTTTTCATTTTGTTTCCTAGAAGAAACGGAAACAGAGTACTCAAGATGAAGATACGATCAGTATCTGCAGCCTGGATACAAGTGTGAGTAATTTTATTTTCCTTTTTGCCTTCCCTCCCCATACCCTGAACTAAAATATGGCTATTACGGGTGCGCTGAAACAAACCTGTTCATCTTTTCAGCTGTATTGTTTTCATACATAGCATGAGTAACTTGTTCTGCTTATTACTAAAAATTTAGTTCTGATGTATTACTGCTTTTCGTTTTTCTGTAGTAAAACATTTAAAGAGAAAAATAAAGTCAGAATGACAGTTTATTGTAAAGAAGCAAATCTCTTATTAGTAAATAATTATCAGGATAAAAGAGCATTGTGACTGCAGGACTTAAAACCAGACATTTTTATCTCATTGCATGGCTGTATGAGATTTTATTTCAGTTATTTCAGTTATGGTGGTTAATGCTGGTGTTGTGAAGCTGTGTAATGTGATATTAATACAATTGTGAGACCTATACGTGCCACTGCAGAACTGATGCACACATCACATACAGCTATGCTATTCTATCAGACACTTCAGATGTGAAGAAGCCATGAGAAAACATGTTTTGTAAAAATTGTGCAGTTTTTAATGTGTATACTTTTCTGTACAAATAGACTGTTTCTGACTTGTTGGTTTTTTAAAATTGTTTCTGGAAGTAAAGGTGAAATACTGACTCATCTGAGTTGGTAAACCTGTTTTTATTATTTGTATAAAAAAAAAAAGTACTACAGTGACTGATGTCTGTTTACTTTAAAAATGAGCTATAAGGACGACACTCTGTTGATTTTGGTGGGTGTTGTATCAAAGTATTAACGAGTGTAATTATGCAGTAAACTGCAGTGCATGTTGTTTTTCATATGAAGTTGTGATGTAAGGGTACACTTGCATTTATAATTTCAAATCCATGGAACTAAAATAGGTGTAGGAAAATTTACCATTCCCTCTATTCAGTGTTTGTATCATAATTTTCAGTGTTTTGTTTATAGTCAGCTGTTGAACCAGTTTTCCCTTTCTGTAGACCTCTCATGTAGTACAGACAGAAGAAGTTAAAAAATAGAGAATAAAAGCTGCCATTTTTTATTTATTAGCAGGTATCAGATCTAGTGCTGTTTGTTCCTTAATGATCAGATTTTATTTTTGTTTTTGAAATATACCTGTTCTTTGGAGAAGCAATTACATTTAAGGGTTCATCTGCCTGGATGGCTGCAGACAAATGCAAGCTCTTTGAGGCACTTAAGTGGGCTGGGTAGAATCCTGCACCATTTTGGAGATCACAAACCCACAGTAGCCTGACTTTGTCTGTTAGCTAATACTTTCATGTTAGTTAATCCCCTTAAACCTTACGTTGGGCCCAACTTCAAAGGAATTGTTATTCTTCAGGGAAAATGAAAAATTGTTGACTACTTATTCTGGACAAATTGATAGCTTTTTAGATGCCTGACTCTGATCTGGGATGGAAAATGCTGATTTTAACTATTTTCACATTTCTATAAAGAGTATGCATTTTTATTCTTGTTTAATTAAGAGAATTATTTAAAATTCTCTTGTGTAGAAGCTGTTACAGTGCTGTAGAAATACTTGGATGAGTATAACTTCTGCTTTGGTGAATAGCCAAAGATTTAAATACTGCTTAAAAGGTACAGTTTCTGTTAGTAGATGACTTCTTGGAGGAGGGTGATCACATGAGTGATCTTACCTCTAAATTTGGCCTACAGAAAGCATAGAGAAAAATGGGGTTCATAGTTTACTGATAAGCAATAGAATGTCCTTCATTCTGAGCCATTAAATGCCACTTAAAATTTATAAAATGTGATTTCCTTGATACTGTTTTTCTATGTAACAATTATTATTAGCAAGGCAAGTGAATATAAACATGAATTGGGGAAAAGATAAAACAATTAACTAAATGTTTCTATACTGATCTATGAGACAATGACTATTAAAACTATAAAATTTTGATTTTCATAAAAATATTTGTAAATCCCTACTTTAGAGGGTTCTTGTCAATAAAACGTGTGAAGGCCTGTTAAGAAAACTATTCCCTCTGTCTTCAGTGGATAACTTCACTACGTAAATGTAAATGCATACTGAAGCCTGTATTCTTAGAAAATTTTAGTTAATGTTAAAAAATATTAGAGAGTCTTCTAGCTACACTGTGGAATGTCGTAGCATGAAGGGGCAGTTGGAATCCAGCAGTCTGTGGCTGAATACTTATCTGTAGAAGCATTTTGTTCTGTGTCTGTGCTTAAAAAGCACAAGAAAAGGGAGACATGCTAGAAGATGCTATTTATATTGGGGAGAGATGTATCTTTTGTTGGCTTGAGTTTTGCTCTTAGAGAGCCGTCACTGACATTGCAAATAATTAGAGGTTTTGTTACAGAATAGAGAGTTAGCTGTCTTTTGTTCTTATGTTTGTGAAGGCAAATTTAAAAAAGAATTGGTTCATGTGGGTAGTGTTATGCAAAATCACCTTTCTTACTCTGTTGCTCTTCACTATTTGTATACTTATGCCAAAATAAAGGGGGGGGGGGGGAAGGGAAATATAGAA
>VZTL01046173.1:0-11706 GCA_013400535.1 Scopus umbretta | reverse complement strand
TCCCATCCTCAGTTTTCCCCTTGGGCGGCTGCCGGGGGGGGTGTCTTTCCGTCTCCATGGAAATCGAAAGGGCCGCCACGTCATCCCGGGCTGCCGTCATTATCCCCGCATTAAAGTCATCTGCCGGTGGGGTCCCCCGGCACCCACTCGCGCCGGGACCACGAAGGGCCACGCTTGCCGAGCTGGAGCCCACCGGCTCCGTGGGCGCTGGCCAGGCAGCGTCCCCCGGCAGCCCCCCCCTGCGAGCTCCTCAGTGAAGTGCCCCACGCTAGGATGGGGGGGGGGGGGGGGGGGAAGCATACCGAAAATATTAACGTTGGCTTGTAGGAATTAATGGAAGGGGCTACAGTTATTAACAACTTATAAAGGCTTAAATCAATATAAATTAATTTAATTATGATTTCTAATTGCATTATGCATGATCAATTTGAAACACTACATTAGAGATAATTAGAGCAGGGTGCCAGTCACTAATCACTTCCCTAATAGCTTAATGAAAAGGAATGTCATGTATTACCTATGGGGTGGACCCGTGAAATAATACAAATGCTTATTTTCCCATAGAAAACGACTGTAGCTCCTAATAGACATTTTAATCACTGTATCCTAAACACAAAACGGATTTGGACTCTTCACGTGGCCTTGCTTAAATTTCACTGGTGTTGACGGAAGTGCTGATGTATTATGAGTCCATCTATTGATGACCCGAAGGAAGACTAACTTTTATGGAAAAGTATCATGCTGTCCTTAGAAGCTAGTGCCAAGAGGTCACAGCAGATGGAGGTCCTAGCTTAGCATAATGGGTTTAACATTTCCATGACATCATCAGGGAATCTGAAAAGGAGTCTAAGGATAATCAGAGTGGTCATTCAGAAGCAGAGTAAATATTTTATGAGGATATATAGAAGACAGGAAAGAAGGTGGTCAGAAAGGTGAATCTCTACTTCTTCATGCTCTGTGAAGAAGGTTTTTCACTTGGTACCAATTTTGATTGAAAACTTGTGTATTGTTAATGCAAGAAAAGGCAGAGCATGACCCTTGGAGGGGTGAATCCCAATTTGTTTTTAGCGGCCACCTAAATATATTTATATTCATATTAATTGTCACCCTTATGGGTTACAGATTATTTCTCTCTTACTTTCCATATAAAAATACATCCTTACTTGATTCTTCATTTGCTCTGCACATTGTCGCTCACTCAGGAATCTGTTCCTACTTTAATAGCAAAAGTTCGTTTATTGTTAAAATGAAAAGCAGCCAACAAATGAACACCTTGTAAATGGACAGTGGGAGGCAGATTAATTGAAAATGCTTTCCCTGTGATTACCTTTGTTTTCATATCTTTGCCAAATAATTGAGGCCATACTTGCAGCATACATCTTGGTGAGACTCATTATGTAATTGATAGTTTTCAGAGAAGTGGTCTGTAATTAGGGAAACTGAGATTTGAGAATAGTAAGGAACGGTAACATATAATACGCACATTTGTCACAGCAAGACCTGTTTGAAATTTTTTCTTTCTATTAAGGCCTGATGGAGACCGAGAAGCTTTGGGACTCCTGAGGATAACACTATCTGAATAAAAAGGAGTGAAGGATAGAGCCTAAATGTCACCCAAGGAGTATAGCCCTTTAAGTCTAAGTTATTAGAAACATACTGGTTTTAGTACTGAACTATGAGGGTAGATGACTCTGTGGATGGAATGATTCCAGGGACACGCAACAGTTCTTTTATAAAAGATTCCTGCTTAAAAGTGCACAGCAGAATATTTGTGTTTTTTTCCCTCCCAAGTCCTGCAGAGAGAAGGTAGAAGCAGAAATAAGCTTACTTTGCATAACAATTTCTAAGTATTCCAGTGAAGTGGCACCAGGATGAGCCTGGTCATGCTCTCTGTTGTTCACAGTTTGAAATGATGTGGCCTCATACTGCCAAGATCCAGTGACAAGATCTGAAAGCAATTAACAGAAAAGTTTTAGAAAGTGCAGGTACTCGAACCTCAAATTTGCTGTTTTTCTGAAGAAAAGTCCTCCAAGGAAGCCCTCAGCTCTTGCAAGGGAAGTTCTGATCTACTGGAACAGCAATAAATATATATGGACTCTAACACCTTGAACTAAGGATGAGATATCAACATGGATTAGAATACCCAGGTGACAAATGCCTTCTAAATTCCAGTGGAGATGAACCCTTGTGGCTCCTATGTCACTTTAGCTACGGTAACTATTCCAGTGACTGTGGCTTTCCCACTATGTTGGTTCATTATCGCATCCTGACCTCTGCCCCAAATGAAATGATTTCCACAACTATTGTTCAATCTCTTGTCGGGTGTGAGGAGTCCTCCAGCATGACTCTTCCGTAGCCAAAGAGCTCACAAGGAGAAAAATAGTCCACTGGATTTCACAGATTGGCTCAAGGACTGAAGCCTGTAGGTAAACTCATCTTGTGATATGCCTTAATTTTCTCTGCCATGACTAAATTATTGCACCAGCCCATGTTTTTCATCCTGCACCAGAGTTGGAGAAGTCTTATCTACAAAAAGGTGCAAGTGAGGTATTAGCTAATACAAATTCTTTTGAGAATATTGATTTTCTTTTCTTTTTTTTTTTTTTATTTTAAGTACAAGCACAAAGAAAATCCTTGCTTGTGCAGGGGACCCTTGGTTATAAAAGCCTCACCTATACACTGTTTGAGTGGTCAGATTGAGAACCGCATGGAGTCTATGTTTTATGCTGTTCTTTCACACAACAATTGATTTTATTTTGCACTGTGAACCAAGGATAGAGCATGAGCGCTCCTTATAAGCTAGGGAAAGGAATGAAAACAGTTACATGAGATACAGTGACAACTGAAGCATATAGCTCTGTAGCTACGGAACTATCCCATGCTCCTCTCGCTAAACTAAATCCAGCAGCTGATAAAACAAACACCTTCATGATTCAAACACATCTTTCCATCCTTTTGGTGATCCTCTGAATGACTGGCACATTTGGAATTGTGGCAATTCACCAGAACCTTAAGATTAATTTTTGTAAATTTTTGCCCAAGTTTTTTTTTTTTTTTTAATACAAAATTGATTTTTCTCCTAACCTAAAATTAAATAGAAGGAAAATTTTAAATTTTATTTAAAAAAATCCATACATTTGCTGCCTGACATCTCAAGGCTTCCCCTTTTCTGATTGACTGATTTTTGCACAATCCGCTGACAGCTGCAGGCAAATATGTTAGCAGAAACTTTAATGAAGTCTTGGGTTTTTAAAGCTTCAAAACTAAACCTGGCAGCTTTGGTTTTAAGTAATAGAACTAAGCACATTTTGATCAGTGGCTATTTTAGTGCTATGCAGCTAGAATAATTCTGCCTGACCAGGTTGTCATCGTGATCTTGGTAGTGAGCTGTCAGATTCAGTGTGAGTATGTTGGGTTGCAATGCTATATTTTTTTAGAAATTTAAACTGCTCAAAGACTGTGCCAAAATATCAGCTAATTGGACATTGGGTATCACGATTCTTTGAAAATGCACAGGGTGCATGCTAGAGAAGTTTTTAAGTAATGTGAAGCAAGGGAAGGTCTTTTCAGCATCCATGGGAGACTGAAGAGGATGAGGCTCTTAGCATGTAATTAAATATTAATAATGGGGAGAGGTTGGACTTATTTTTATTCTCTAAAACATTGTTAATAGGTCTCAGTCTGGCATTGAAAACATTAGGCACATTGCTCTGTGTCTCACCTTTTTAACCCTGTTTGCATGTTTAAGTAAACACATCTTAAGGTCTTTTGTGCTTGTGATTGGTGACAAAAACAATCTGTATGTTAAATCAGTGCTGGGCTCAGGAGAGGAGCATATTCTCGTTCAAATTCATCCCATTGCAAAGTGAGTAAATCGTGATAGCCACCAACTATTCTGTCTGTATTTGAACTGCGTATGGTTTGGTTGTCCAAAACAAAGGACAAGAATGGGGAGCTTATACATATCCACAAAAAATGTAGAAACATTAAAAAAATAAATTGGATTAGGAAACAGATGAATATAATGACCTTCCTTACTCTCAATCATATGCTGCCAGCTAAGTGTTTGAGTCTGAAAAATTGCACTAATGAAGCTATTTGAAGGCTTTTGTGGACAACTGCTTCCTCTTTGAAGATTAAATGAATGATGTTGATGTGATTAATCTTAGTACAGGGAGTGATGCAGCAGCCAGAAAATACCTTGGTGATTTTCATAATTAAACTGAATCAACATTTCAAAGAAATGCCAGTGTTATCACTTGTATATTAGAATTACATTCATTAGACAGAAGAAACAAATAATTTGAGCAAACAAGATTTTCCTTTTGGTGTACTGAGACTTCTGTCATGTCTCAGAGAATCTTACTATAAATCATCATTGCTGTTTAATTCTATCCTTGTTGTTTCAGTTACTTGTTTTCTGTTTATTTTTTGTAACCATCCTAACGATTCACGGTTACTTTCTTCTCAACTACTTATTTCTGTATTAAATAGCCTTTCCCAGTTTTCCAGTTCAAATTGCCTGCCCAGTGTAGGATTTCAAATCATTGTCACTGAAAAATGATGTAAATGGTTGCTGGTTTGTGTGGATAATAGAGTCAGGCATTCCAACCATCTCTAGCTTTATAAGGGCTCATCTACAAAGGATAGGACAAGCCACAGAATATATGAGAGACAGGAGTGACAACGGCCTCGACAAAAGACTGAGCACACAAACAGTAGTTCACAGTGATTTGTGGAAATAGCAGTTTGGGTCAGATTCTGCATGTTTAACTCATTCCCCGAGAGCCTTACAGATTTTGGTAGGACTGCCTAAAGCAGTAGTCCTTAGCAGCTTCTAAAGTGGCAGAATCTGGAAATCGAGCCACCCTGAGTGGTCTTTCATAGTGCATATTTAAAATACATGAATATTATATGTGCACTGTTTTGTAGCATAAGGAACATAAAGTATTAAATATGTTTCCCAAAGTACATGCTTAAACACATACATGCACACACATATGCACATGTATACTCATGGACAATAAACTTGCCAACCTGCCAAACAGGGTAAAACCAATGAACATCACAAAAATACAGTCAACTGCTTCTTTAATGCAAATTAAAGTGAAGGTGTAGGGTTAATGATTGTTGCACCAGTACAAATTCTCTGTATTACTCTTTCTATCACCACTTCAGATTATTTGAAAGGTTTCTCTGTGACTTTTGGTAACCCTGATATTTACAGTGTACTTCTAGTCATTGCACAATCTTTCCTTTCACAGTTGCTTAATAGAAAAAAAGAAATGACTTCTTTAGCGTAGTGAATAAAAACATAGCCTTTCACCTTGAGGACCTCAATTTTAGTGCATTCCATAACCAGAACTGAAATGAGCTTGGTGGTCTCCACACAATCTCTAATGGGCAATAATCAACACCACCAAGCTGAAATTTTCCTCCGTATTCAGTTTAAAAGCAGCACATGGACTTGGAATGCCCACTGATCCTGAGGAAAAGGGTTCTGTGATACTGCCTAGATTTGATGTAAAGAAAACATCCTTCTTGCCCTGTCTGATCATCAGTCCCTTCATTTAACCTTGTCTTTCCACACAGCTTACTCCATTTACCTCAGCTCATTCCTCCTATCCCACCTCTCACTTCTTGATAGAGGAAACATTGTATTTGCTGTCATCCCATATATCCTTTTTGTTTACATCTTTTACTGTTCCTCTTTATCCTGTGTTGTGTCCCTTAGGTTGGGCATTACTCCGCACAGTGCTTTGTATGTGACTCAGTAAGTGTTTCTTACTATCAGAATAAATGTGATTTCCGCCACTACTAAGGCATCTGCAGGTGGGAGACCCCAAGGTACATGATGTAATTAATGGCCCAGATGTGAATCTGATGGAAATCATGTGCTGACTGATTTCACATGCACATCTGTCGTGCTGGGTGGCAGCTCTATATTTATCAGTCACCACAGAGGGAACCTTGTGACCAAAGAGAATGGACAATGAGTGTACGTTCATCTCAGCTACCTTTAACCATAAAAGAGACAAGTTGTCTAGTCTAAACTAACAGTTAGACTCTCGCTATTGTCCATGAATACAGAGGTAGCATTTCTGAAGGGAGACATTTCAGCTGAAGATAGCTTACTGTGATAGCTGAGCTGAATAGCTCTCTAGAGGTGCCTATCTTTTCCACTGGCTTTAGCACAGAGAGCAAGCCTCAGCTAGTTAACCAGCCTTGGAGAGCTATACATCCTCACCTTATCTTTTGTAGCCCAGGTCTACAGGGCTATCAGGCATGTCTCAAAAGAGCTTGGGAATACAGGGAGTCAGTTCATTCAGGAATTTGTTTTGGGTGCAGATGTGTGAACGTGGGAATGACTTTAGAATCATTCATGTGAAAGGAACAACAGCAGATTGGTAGGTTGGGCTTGATGTGCTAGAAGTGTTCATTGCCTTCTCAGAGATTCAGGCTGATTTCCTTGCTTTGAGGGGGAGGGAAAAGAGGAGAGGAGAGAAAAGATGGATAAAAAGAGGAAGTGTCCTGTTCCCTCTGCATTCAGTAGCAAAATGTATTTTGTAAGAATATATCTTTAACTGTTTTTTAATTTTTGTTACTTACATCTGCTCTTAAAACTGACTCCAGTGGGCATCCCTCCTGTTATTTCAGGCATTTTAAACACAGTATGCCTTCCCTTTCTCTCCCCCTTCTCACTCCAGAACTTGACTTAAGGCTACATGAACCCAGCAGAAGGCCTAGGGAAGATCAAGGGCCAAGTGCTATGTAGTGCACACACTGCCAATGTGAGGACACTGGTCCTGGTCAGGATGGTGCTGTACCTTTGGGTCTGAGAGGTGATTTCCTTGCATGGATGCATCTAGGAAAGTGAAAGTAGCTGAGATAGGTAGCTGCAATAGGTAGCTCCCACAAGAGGTGGTGAGGACGCAACAACAGACAGTGGGTATGAGGGCAGTATCACTCTCCAAAGTTATACTGCACTAGTTACATGGCTATCATCAATTCCTTCTGTGTAGGCACAGTTATACTGATATCTTCCTTTGGGCTAGAACAATTAATTAGGGTGGGATTCCTTCCAACTGGCTTTAGACATTCAAAAAGTAGGCATTGAACTTGAATTGGTTGTTCAAGGTTTCTTCGGAGTGAATGTAAAGAGATAAATATCTCATGGGAATTCAGTCCACTCCTGAACAAGTGTCTCATGTAGGATAGATGAATCACTCCTTGGAGGTACCTGTTTCTCTTCATTTTTAGAGGGTTACAGCTAAGGAGAATTAATCCTTTCCCTCTTGTAAATTAATTATGCGATTTCAATAGCCATCTGACAAAAAAATGCAGGCAGTAGTACATTGTACAACACATATCATACTCTACACATACACAAATATACATACATGTGCATTCATATGGCTCCAGGAGCCAGAAGCAGTAGAGGGTTTTGAGCAGGTTTGTTTGGGAGAGGAACAACATCAAAACAGCTTCAATGGAGAAAATTTAAAGGTAAAATTTGCTTCCTCTGTTGGAGAAGATTTCCAGTTCAGTAGCCCTATTGGAAGCTGGGATGCCTACGTTTTCAGACTCTTGAGCAACAGACAGATTGGAGAGGGTGAAAGTTATAGGTGAGCACTTATTAAGCCCTGATAGACTGCTGTTGTAAACAAGAACTATAATGACTATTGGTTGAATCATAGTATTTATAAAAAAATATTTAGTATGTATGGATAAAAAGGACATCAAGAGTTTTAACAAAAAACCCAATGACAATATCTTCAGAAAGAAACACTTTAAAAAAAAGTTAAAGTTTCAAAACAAGAACGCTTTCCTACTCATCACAATGTTTATAAACACCATGCATTTAAAACCAAGGAAAGGAGTAATAAGGGATATCTTTATCTTACTTTGCCCATATAATGGACATTCATATTAAATACAAAAGATTGAACATATAAACCTTAACTTTGAACTATTTATTGTTAAAGTTCCTTTATATATTTATATCTACCTATTTTTACAGGTACGAGAAAATAAAGAAAAAAAAGATATTATTTTATAACCAGTTTGCAGTAAAATATTTATAGTAGTTGTTTATCCATAATAATGTTGTATATTTAACACAAAGATGAAAAAAGTACAACATTGTTGGCTTAAGGTAAAACTATGTGTTTATATGGTTTACATTTCAGTATTAATACTTAATGAGTATACAGATTATTTTGTTTCCCTTTTAAAAGAGCTTTCTAGGATACTTATATTTCAAAAAGACTGAAGAACTAGATTTTAAATATTTAACTGTAAAACGGTTTGTGATGAAATAAAGATGGCTTTATTTGTTGTAGGAATGGTCCTTCCTCAGTAACAGTAGGTGGTACTGCCAAAATGTCACTATTCCAGAACTTCAGATGTCTTTTGCAAGTGGTGATGTGGAAGTCTGGGACAGGATAATGATTGGTGATTCTGTTCATTGATCAGGAGTTCATTGTGTGTTGGACTGGCAGATACAAAACAGGACCTACATTCTTGACTTCCCAAATTATAGCTGAGCTCAGGCATGATATCGTGTGGTATCTGGAATGGCACTAGATACTATATTCAGGAAAAGGAGCCCCTAGCTGACCTTCTTTAGACATTGATTTTATGGAGAGATGACTTGCACCCTTGAAGTTGTCTTTGTCAATGATAAAGGAAATGTAGAGTGACTAGCCTAGTCATGGACATCTATGCTGTAACACTGAAGACAAGTGAGCTGAACTGAAGTCAAAAAAACTAGTGATCTAGCCTTCTGCTCAGCTACCACTTCTTCCTGGAAGGCCCACGAAATATTTGAGTTCCTAACTCCTGTTCATCCTCTGAATTTCATTGGGAAGTAGGGTGACTAAATCAGGATTTAGGAGATAGATCTCCAGCTCCAAAGACAACAACTTACTGGTGCCAGATCACCTAAAAAAGGGGCCTTATTGGTTTACAGGTGTCAACAATGCTTATTAAAACTCAGTTGAAGTTAATCCTGCTGTTTTCTCTAAGAAAGCCTTATCATTAAGATACTTGTTCAAGATTTGGGTTCAGGACCTGTTGCAGCTTGAAATGACTTGAGCCTGATCTCCATCCCAAGGAATATCCTGTTTATGACTCTGTTGGGTCAGCAGGGATTAAAGGCCTTGTGTTCTCTCCCATTAGAGATGGACAACAGTGTAACACTCATTAGTCATTGGTCACCGGGAGTACAAAGAAATGCTAGTATAGGTGGGTTGCTTTTTGGGAATTCTTCTGAGCCTAGTCTCTTCTTTTGGGATTGTTTATGAATTTTACTGAGTAATTATCTAAAACAAAATAGAAACACATTTTCTTAAAAATATTGGCCAATTCACTTTCTTAGTTTCCTTCCTTCCAGCAGAGGAACCTAACCACCAGTCATAGTTCCTTAGGTCTGCCTTCTTTCTGGTCCTACAAATACTCTGTTGTGAGATGTTAGTCCACTGTAACTGATTGGACTCATCACTGCCACATGAAACCTGCTCTTTTAGAAGGTTATCCTCAGCTAAGTACACTGAATTCTTGCTGTATTTGGTCACCTGAATAGTTTTGTGGACTCTGCTGTCTATATTGGCTAAAGGCCAGATTCCCTTTTCCACATGTTGGCTCCAAGTGCTATCTCCAGATACTTTAGTTTTATTCAAGATGTGGGCTCTTGAATATGACATAGATCCAAAGGGACACCCACGTCTCATGTAGAGATCATACCCATGATCTCAATCCATTTAGAGAACAAGTTTACTGGTAGACACATACATATAGACTCCTACATTTACATTGCTACTGTCTGGTGTTGAATCTTTTACTCAAGGTTTAATTCAGCTGCCCATGCATAAGCCCCTACTGCTATTTCAAATACCTTAGGTTCATCTGTCTGTGGAGCTGGTGGACATGACACAGGATCTAAATGAGACCTTTATTCCTCTGGAGTGTCAGCCAAAGGGCAGCCAGAAGGCTACCCTGTAATGTCTCATACAGCTTTAGATGCTTATGTATAGGCAACTGGATTAAGCTCCTAATGTCAATTCCTAAACTTCAGAGAGAGGCAGTGATATAGCTATATTCTGTGGCTCGTATTTCATAACAGCTATCTTTAAGTGAGTCTGCTCCCAGCAGGTAAATTCTCTGGACTGCTCTTTAGTGCCTAGCTCTCGCCACTAATCAATTAGGAAGCCTAAGCACCCAATTTAGGCGGTCTGTGACTGCCTAATTAATGTTCTTAATTTTCCTAACTCCTAAAAAGGAATTAGGAGATGATATACTTCCTTGAGTCTGTGCCCAAGCAGTCAGTGTTTCATTATTAAAATTATCCAAGAGTCTAAAATCTGCTTCTGCACAATCTGATAATTGCCTAAATCCTGATCCACTAGATGTGTAGCACATGCCTGTGCAATTTCTGGATGTTAAGTTATTTTATCCAGCACATTTATTATCTATGCAATATGATACGAATAGGTTTAACTCCTGATATACCTTGCAGAGCTCTGTGGCCCTGTAGATAAATGGGGGATGACAAGTCCTTCAGGGTTTGTTGCATAAAAGTAGAATAGAGCATATGCTTTAAGTCAAGTCTGAACTTGTTTTTATTTAAGGTAGAAAATTCTGATTCAATTCATTCTATTTTGTTAGGGATTTGAAACTGCATCTCTCACCAAAACGTTCTAAGCATCAGGCTGGTAGATTTTCTGGGGTTGGCTGCTCACAGCCTCTCCTTGTGAGATGTGATGTTCCACTTCACAGAGAGTGATTAAATATTCATTAAGCTAGTGAAAGAACAAGCTTCTCAGAAGACAGAAAGAGTCTGGTACTTAAGGCAGTCACCTGGGAAAAAGAGAGATCTGGATTCCAGTCACTGCTGTAATGATTACTTAGTATTAAATACATACACTGGTTCACGAACTGGAACCCAGCTTCTTCTTTCTCGGGGGGAGGGGGGTTGACTATCAAGTACTTCTCACTTTCTGTCTGTTGCAGTGATTACTTAATTATCCAGGAAAGCTCTGGCTGGGGAGAATGAGCACTCCTCTGGGAGGTGGGAGATTGTAGTTCCATGTGGCAAAGAAAACTAGATGTGCATTTCTCTGGTCCTTTATTACCTAAAAGCTAGAAAAGGAAAGCCCTTTCATTAGGGAGTAAAATATTGTAACTCAGGGCTTCAGAACCATGAGTCCCAAGTGGAAGAAGGCATCTCCTCTAATCCAAAAATAAGTTGCAGAGTAAGGAGAAGGTTTAAGGCATATGTCTAATCTTAGCATTTCCTGAAATGCTTCCTTGCTCAGCACATCTTTGTGGATTCCATCTTTCCTGTGTGATTTGTAAGGAGATGGACATCTAACTCAGGACTGCCGATTTTACTACAAAAGTATACTTTTCGGATAGATGCTGTGACATTTAACTAAAATCCCTTGCAGATCTGTCCTTTCAGGTGCAGTTCTCAAAGGCATTCTACATCGCTTCCATAACTCCTATTGAAGTTAGGTTAGATTTTACCATGGATTTAAGAAGAGGCAGAACTATACCAGCAGGGACGTTTTTTATACCTCACCTTTACCATGTTGTTTCAAAAGGATAAATATTACAGTGTGTATTCTGTTAAATAAATCTCTCCAGGATCATTTACATTCTTGATATGAAGCTGGGGGATTTCTTTCTTTGTTGGTGTTTTGTTTT
>VZTL01046171.1:0-19441 GCA_013400535.1 Scopus umbretta | reverse complement strand
AAAAAAAAGGGGGGAGAGAACATCTCTACACTGCAGTGGTGAGTGGGTTCTCAGCACTAGCTTTGTGCTGCTTTCCCCTGTGATGTGCAAAGCTGTCAGCTGAAGAGCGAGGTCTGAAGGGAAGAGTGAATAGATGCTCCTTGAACTGGTGTAGGGCACCAGGAGCACAGAGTGAGAGGGAAGAGGGAACAACCAACCCTTCCAACCACAAATGTCCTGTGATTCTGTGATTAAAGGGACATTTCCAGGTCACTGATTTCCTAGTCTTGTAGGACCCCAAGCAGTGGCAGGGTGCTGGAGGCCTGCACTTTCACTGTCGGACACTGAAATTTGAGAATTTTGGTGGGGTTTTAGGAACAAAGAGTCTCGCAGCTGGTTTAGGCTTGTGAGAGTTGTTTGGTGGCTTGTAGTTTTCTAAAGCGGAGAAGCAAAATGGTCCAGCAGACCTACATAAAGGAAGACCTACACCCAATGATAGCTTGTGACTGAAACAGCACTCAATGACACGGGGCAGATTTTCTAGGGCTGTGGGTCTAATGTCAGGCTGTTGGCTCCTAGATCTGCTCTGACTGACAGGTAAGGCAGTAAAAAACCCCACCGCCTGGGCTCCTGTTGCTGAGCTCACAAAAGAGCTGGTGGCAGGGTTCAAAAGCTGCTGCGGAGAGGATTGCTAGGTGCTGCGTGTTTTTGTAGTGCATTGCTGTGAAATAAACCTAGGAAATGTCTGTGTGATGCGGACTGATCCAAAGCTTACCTGGCTTCCCCTGCTTGTATCTTGAGTTAGTGCTTATGCGCACCAGGACGAAAAGACCAAATAAATAAATGCTGATAGCGTAGGCATACATTCACGGCTTTGTGCAGTATGAGATGGTAATTCAAGACCAAAGTTCAGTATTGTGTGGAGGGAGAATGAGACCGTGATAGTATTTGACTTGAGGACCTTTGGTACCAGATGAAAACAGTGGCCCCAGGAGGTAAGAGTGCTCGTCTTGCATAAGCTAGCTCTGATAACTTCTTAAAGCATATTTAACTTTGTGCCTGAATCATGTACCCTCTTCTTCCTGCTGCCTTCATAAATCTTTCAGAAAAGCGGAAAGTGGGCAAATTTTCGATAGTACAGGTCCTGTCTAAATCTACTCTATCTGCATAAAGCAGTGTATGGATCCAGCGTTAATGATCTTGGAACCACAACCTCAAACCTTGTGTGGAAGGGGAAAAAAACCCCCAAAACAACCAACCCCAAACCTGCTGTTAAATATATTAGACCTGGTTAAAAAATGAAGAGAGAGAGGTGTTTGCTCAGCGCTGCACAGAGTACCAGTTCGGATTATATGAGTAGCTGCTGCAGGAGGTTAAGAATTTAGCAGGATTAAAAGAAATGATGATATTTAAACCCAGTTTCTGAAGGTTTATTAACCCCAAGTACCATTGAATAAGCTAGCTGTTAAATATTGGGATTAGAAGGAAACTGTTACTAAATGGTAAGTTATTGTATTGAGGTCGGCTGAAGAATTTCTTTATCAGCCGCCCTGATTTTTACTTTAAGTTCTTTGGATAAACAGATTTTGAGTATGATTCTGTTTTTAAAAGCTTTGCCCAAAGGTCTCTTGCCAAACCCACAAAATTATGCAGAACTCTAGTGCAGGAATTCAAATACTTCCTTTACAATTTTTTTTTTTAAAAATATGAAATATAAGAAGTTACTATATGTAATTTCTCTTTTAAAATTTTTGTCCACACCTGAGAACCACAACTCACATGATAAGAATTTAATGAGAAACACTTATTAGGGCATTATTTTTGCCTTGACAAATAAATGGATTTTACAAACATTTAGAGTAGGTATCGCTACCAAATGGAAAAATTGCACCAATTAAAAATGGACCCTAGGGCTCAGACGTGAGAACAATTGTCAAAACAGAAATATTTCCAATTAATCCATTTTATACGGAGGAGTAAGAGAATTGTCCCCTCAAAAGGGTATTCTGGCAAGCAGCAAAAATTTGGCATTAGATGAGCCAGAAGGGTGAAAAATTGCCTAATTTACAGTGTGACATTAGTGGTGTTGTGAGAGATGGCTGTAAAGGCAATTGGGTAAGAGTCGTTGAAGGTTAATGAAACCAAACATTTAACCAGAAGAAGAGAAGAAAGTTATTTTCTGTTTTCTTATATCTTCTTCAACTTCAAAGTCNATGTTTTCCTTAACCCCCTCTCAATCCAAAAAGTAACTCTGGGCTTTGTGGAATAAGTTGTGTTACGGGCTGCATGTGGTTGTGCCCCGTGCGAAGGCGTTTTCTGCTCAGTGCTGGTCTCCTCTGGCAGGAGTTGAAAGTATCTGTAGGCTGTCATGGATGTGTGAAGACAGCATCTCACATTTGCGGTGTAGCAAAAGTGGGGTATGGTCTTTAGGTCAAACCACCTTAAATATTAAGAATGGCAGCACTCTGTTCTTCGTAAGCTCTTGCACTGATTTGCATTTAAAATTTTGTAATGTCCGTCACTGTCAGCAGCAATAACCTCAGGACGCAGGGGATGTTTCCAGCATTGTTGGTGTAAATCAGTCTACACCGACGGTCCTGCTCAAGCTCTCGAGCGAGCTCACGGCTCCTCTCCTTGCTGGTGAGGTATGAGGGCTGTCTGCCGGCTCCCGGCGGCATGCCTGCTAAATGGCCCTGCAAAACTTCACAAATTTGTAACATTTACAATGGAGTTTATAGCTCTAATAAAATGCTGCAGTGATAAATTATTTACATTAGTGTTGTTGCTCCCTAGTATGAATCTACCATTCAAAGCGGCTGATCAGTCACTGCAACAGCCCCATTTTTTACAGCAATAATTCTCCGGGGAGCTCGGCACGGACAGCCACGGTGCATGGGCTGTGCCGCAGAGGGGCTTGCACCTCTGCCTGTACTCAGGAGCAGTTTTCTTATACCCGCAGTCAGCGACGTCTTTCAAGGAGCACAACCAAACAGCAAGAACAGGTTAGGTTTGTACTGTATAAAGCACTTTTTTATATCAGTAATACCATTATTTTTATTTTACTATAAATGCTAGTGTCTTATGCTGTTTCACCTAACAAATACAAGTTTGCACATTGAACATCTCACACCATGAGAGCCCCCTCAGGAATGTGAGAGTGCCAGATTCCCACTGCTACGCTGCACTGAAAATTGCAGTTCTACTGTAGCTTTGACTCTTGAAAAGAGAAAAGGAAAAGTTCAGGATAACCCCTATAAATAACCTTGCCTTCTATTTCTACGTCATGTGCTGGTAGCTGGATTTTCATATTTCATAGTCTTATCGCAAGTATGAATAATTTAGTATGTTTTGGGGGTATTGCCAAAATAAATCCTAAAGGAAATAAAAGAATGAGAGGGGAGAAAAGTCTAGCAACGTTATTCACCCTTTGAAAACTGTGTCGGTGTAAATGCATATAGATATGCGCATGTTGAAATTGCAGTCAGCTCACATTTGTTAAAGGCCTTTGCCCACCCAAACACAGTCCGCTGTTGGGTGCCACCGAAAATTCAGCACAGAAGTCACCGTGGGCGTGCCAGTGTTCTTCTCTGAGGTGGCAAAAGCCATTCTGGGGATGGTAGTCTAGGAGATCCACTGAGTTGCAGACAATGAAGCATTTTGCAAGTTCTAGCCTTAGGGATTTTAGGGGCAGAAATGCAGATGAGTGAGAAGAAAAAACAGGTAGAAAAGCTGCTTAAAACACAAAAGAACGTGTCGCTACAATTTGCGACGGGTTTCGGCATTAATAGCAGTGGTACAGCAGCAGGCAGAGCGGTCAGGTTTTCCATGCAGGTGTAACAGGGAGAAGCCGGAGAAAGAAAATCAGATATTCTATTCCACGTATGGGGTTTGTTCATCAATGAGTGTTTTACTGACTCGGAGCACCTCTATAACAAAAGGAGCCAGTGGTGCTCTTGGTTTCTTGGTTTGTTGCTTGGGCTGCTGCATTAATTACTGATGCTTTTTAATTCCTCATCGGTGAGCTTGGATGGGTCAGCGTTGTAACCTGAGAGGATTTCTTTGCAACGAGTCTAAGCAACTGCGCAACCTTCATTGTGTAACCGACAGTCTCCACCCTCCTACGCTGGTTCTTGCGGCTCTGAATTTATTGGGGGTGCGGGTTAGAAGATGAAGATCAAAATATAACACAGAGATAACAGCTCAGGTACCAGCAGCTGCAGTTTCTTCTCGCCAGGATAAATCACCCCAGGCGAAGCTCAGCTCCTTGCTGCAGTGCCTTGGCTGTTCCCAGCAGCCATCCCGACCGAGTTTTACGGCTGCTGGAGTGCATCATTTCCCCTGTGTAAATAACCACTTCAAATGTTGAGGACTCGGGAAGGCAACAGACTGTCTTGTGCCCTGGTCTCTTGGTACCCTGGACATCGGAGCTTCACCCAGGGGTCCCTGGGACCTCATGGCTCTCTGCCTTAAAGGTAATCACCCAGGAGGCATCCAGTCCTGGATGGAGGAGATAGAGAGCCCATCAGCCTTGGTAAAGCTTGTGCTCAGCTCCTGCCTTTTCTAAGACGTTCAGGCTGGTTTCTCATTTTCATTTGCCTGTTCCGCCTTCCCTAGGATGGTGGGGAGTCCTCCTGTACCAGGCATTTTTCTCCCCATTCAGGTATTTATCCCATGTAATCACATTTCCTCTCCAATCGAGCTCTCAGCACATGGCATTTTTCCCAGTCCTTGAATAATTTCTGTAGTTCTTTTCCACACCAATTTTTCAACCTCCTTTTAGAAATGAAAACACAAGACCTATATTCAGTATTGAATTCTCAGCTACACCACTGTCAGGTATACAGAGAGAAAATAATTTTTTTCCTTACCTATTTAAGCATATCCAGGGATGACTGTGGCCCAAAGAACCGACTCTCCTGAGGCATCTTTCTGGTATTGTCTGTTTAATTCGTCTTGCTTTAAGCTTTTGTTGCTCTGTGCTCGCATCCTGGACTTACCCCATTCCTTTACCAGGGTCAAACGCACCTTTCGCACAAGCTCTTTGGCAGCTCTGCAGAGCACTGGGCTCTCGCATTGACTATGCATCCTCCTGGGCACCTGTGACAAATGGGCACTAGTGACCGGTGGGCCCCTTGCCTCCAAGATGGTTTGTTATAGCTGCAGAAAAAAAAAAAAAAACAAACCAAAACGAAACACAAAACAAATACATGTGAAAAAACAAGCATTAAAGAGGAAAACTGAAAGGCTTACTAGCTCCAGGCAGTAACCTTTGCAAGCGTAATGTGTTAAGAAATACCAGAGTGTGTTAATTTTTCAGCCTTTTGGATGACTCCTCTCTATGGCAAGAGACGTGCAAAGCCGGTTACAGTTCTGCTCTTTAATGTTCTTAGGCTTCAGCCCAAAATGGATCCTGGAGGCTCAGCAGGAAAGCGAGCCAGAGACCTGCCAGCAAATGGCCATGTTCTTGCCCCTCTGCTGCACTCGAGAGGCTGCTGGGGGGTGACTTACCATATGCTTTTGTTCCTCTCCCGCTGCCTCCAGTCCCATCAACCGTGTTGGCCACAGCATTGCTCTGAAAACTCTTGCTATTTGTCTTGCCTGCTACGAACGTGTTTTATTCGGGAGTCAGTCATTTCAGGGGGTGAATTCCAGTCTTGCAGGGGCGACCTGCATCGTCTCTCTTTGCTCGTCTGACCACGCATTCAGCTGTATTTGAAGGCGCTCAGCGTCTGTGTGCACGGGTCACTACGTGAACTATACTGCCCTAAATAAATCTCTCATCCATTTTGTCAATCTTCTCGTCAGTGTGTAAGGAGAGGAAAGAGTGGTTTTGTTATTTTGTGTATACTTCCACTTCATTAATGAATATAGAGCATGTGCTGGTGTCTAGCTGAGGCTGCCAGAAAGCTCTTTGATAGTTCTCTGCTGCCAACATTTTTTGAGATCCACTAGTTGGTCACTGTTTAATAATTTCAGGTGTTTTTCCCTGATGTGATCGAACAGCAAGGCTTGGGACGGCTTATTTGTTTAAACAGAAAGGTAGATGAGTCTCAGCCCTCTGCAGCTATTCACTGGTAGTAATAACATACCTCACCTGAGATATGTTAATTACTCTACTATTCATTAAAAGTAAAGATGCAGGTACAACCTCCAGTTGAGGAGGGTAGCAGACAGGAGTGCTGGAGGTGGAGAGGATGTGCTGAGGGCTAGTGCAGCGTGCCTTCCCTTCCTTAACCCTCTCAACTCTCTACAGCCGGCCACTGCCACAAGCAACGCTGGGCAAGGTGAACCTTCTGTCTGACCCAGTCTGGCAATCTGCACCTTTTCATGTAATTACAAACCCTTTAATTATTTCCTGTATTCTCTACCTTTATGATATTTAACACATGGTCATACTAGTGGTTGAGAACAAACACTGCAGGAAAATATTGAAGAACCAACATTTCCATCTGCCATCATCTATCCAGAAACATCAGTAATCTCTCTAGAAGTTGCATGATGAAATTCATATACTATTTCTGAAACAAAATTATGATTTTGAAGTTTTTTCTGGTTCAGTTTTCTAAAAACCAGGTAGAAACCCCTCCCACTCAGGAAACTGAGGCATCCTGCATATACGTTGCCTAGTAGACTTACCCCTGGTGTCACAGGGCATGGTGACTCTCCTTTCTGTAAGGCTTTCCTGCCTTCAAAAGCTGTACAAGACACCATGCGAACACCTCGGTGTATCCCAGGGTGCCGAATCATCGCCCTTCCAAACAGTACTCTCGGTGCAATCTGGGTGGTCAAATTAATCCCATACCTTTTGGTATTTGGCAGCAATTTGACAGGGATGAGAACACTTTTGAGCACAAGCAGAAGTGCGATCCAGGCAGTTCAGCCAAGCAGCCAGAGTGTCAGACCTTGTCTCAATAAATCCTTCTGCAATTCATTCATCAGCAAAGGCAGCCTTGCTTGCAGTTTATAAAAAGCCTTTGCATGGCACAAGAGTTTTAATAATCCGAACGCTGGCTTTCAAAAACTGAAGTTGAAATCACATTCTCATTGAAGCCAACTCTCAAAGCTCCCATTGCCTATAGTGGGACAGAATTTCAAAGAAAATATTTAAAAGTCATCTTTTCCCCATTTTTTGGTGGCTGTTCGGAATTGCCAGCCATATCCTGCTCCTCTGTCACGGCATGGGATGGGTCTCACTCTACCTAAACAGTCTTGTCACTGCAAAAGCTCCCAAGAGCAGCGCAGTGTTCTGAAAGAAAAGAAAGAATAAAGAACTGAAACAAGACAAACAAAACTAAAACAGAAAAGAAGCGCTGCTGAAGACCCCATTCCTATATATAAAACCAGGTGTTGGGCAACTGTCTTCCATAAAAAAAAAGGATTTCCCTGGAGGTGGAAATAACATTTTTGTTGAAGCCTTCTGAAAGAGCTCTCTTTTTCCCCTGTAATAAAGCTTTGACTGTCTCGTGATTTCAGCTGCATGGTGGAGCCCTCTCAGCATGGCCTCCCTTGCCCCCACCCAGGTTCTAACTTCCCCTCTCTCCCCAAAGCTCCAGCTGAGAAGCGGCGGGGGGGCTGCAGCCAGGCGCTGCCCCTCCTGCGCCGTCCCCAGGGCTGCTGAGCATTGCTAGTCTGGCCATTGCGTTTCCGAGTACCTATGGACTAGATAAACCATAGGCGGTCCATTTGATTGTCGCTTTAACTTGTCTTTTTAAGAACAAAGAGGGAATTGATACGGACGGGGGGTGCTTTGCGTCCCCTTGCTGCGGCAGCGCGTGGGCTGGGGGCCAGCGGCAGCCTGCTTTTGCTGTGGATGTTCCTCCCATTTCCCGCAGCAACGCTGCAGGAGATCCCGGCTACGTTAACTCGCTGCTGCTGCACCTCATCCTTCTATCAGTCAGCTGCCCCTGGGCTTCCCGAGATAGGAATGCTTATTTTTATTCAGCTACAGCTTTACAAAAAAACCCAAAAACAACCAACCAAAACATATTCAGCTGCACTCACCCCCGCTCGCAGAGTGACAAGCAGCCTCGCTGAGCCGCCCTACGCGGCCGAGGTTTCTGCCTTGCCAGACCCGGTGTGTTCCCATGGAAGGGGAACCGCCAGGAAACACGTTGCTTGCCCGCAGCGCCAGCAAACGGCACAAATCCTTTGTTTTCGCGTCAAGTCGCAAAGAACTGCTTCCCCCGTTCCCAGCTGCAACCTGCTTGGCATTTTCTACCCGTGACTTCCCGCAATCCGGCTCCCCCCCAACCCGTGCGGAGGATCCGTGCTGCGGCGGCTGGCCAGGGGACCGTCACAGCCCTTCTTCGCACCTACCCGTCGCGGGGCGCTGGGCACTGCCTCGCGCGGAACGCAGGTGCGAGCCGGCCTCGGCGTTGGGCTGTCGCAGGCTGACCTTGGAGATGCTCGTGAAAGACGCGCGGCCGAAAAGATGAGGAAGAGAGCAAAGTTATCGTACGTGCTGCGCGCAGGGTTTGGAAAAAATGGAGCGAAACGTGGGGTTTTAGTGAAACGGTGTTTGCGACAGAGGTGGAAAGGGGAGGGTGAAATGTGGGTGGGTTTTTTTTGCCAGCTGTGCAAAGACTCTCCAAGGGTTCAAATAGCACTGAGGAATGGTCTGCAGCACCATTTTCTGTCCTGATTTCTGTTGATCGGTCCCATAGCTCGAGGTAAAAATAAGTATTTGAGTCTCCGCAGATTTAGTTTGCTTTGTTGACAAGTAAGGATTTGTTTTCAAAGAGGGTATATTTGCATAAATAGAAATGTTCAGTCATGACCCAAGGAGGGTTAGAGAAGTGCCTGGACAGTGGCTGTATGGAGTAGCGAGTGCCTGGAAAAACACTGGTGTGGATGGATGCTGGAGTGTGACAGAATAAAACAATAAAGCACTAATCTTGGTGGGGCCTGGGATGTTGCCTGAACCGCTTGTTTTTACGCTTTCAGCCACTATTTTAGCCAGAGAGGAGCATCCCAGCTTAATTCCCTTCCTGGGCACCGAAATCTGCGATGTTATTAATTACTTTAGGCTATGCCACGGCACATCCTCGTTGGCTACAGCAAAAGCAATCTTTCCAATAGGAGGATCCCGCAGCCCACCAAGCAAGATGAGGGCAGCACCAAGCTTTTAAATTCCCCATCAAAGTCACGTTCATCTCCTCTTCCTTTCCGAGGTGGTGCATGGGGTGGATCATTTCGTCTGAGGGCGGTGCTGGTGGCTGACTGGAAAGATCTAATCTCACGCGTGTGCACCAGCAGCTGCGCAACTGAACTGGAAGTGACTGGTCTGGAGTGTGCACAGATGGGGATTTTTGGTGGGTGTGGGGGGAGCTGGGAGCCAAAGGGAAGGCTACGCGTAATCTGAGGACTGATCCCTGGTATGTACACTGGATATTCCTTAAAGGCACTTGGCTGGGGGAAATCTTACTGGAAATAAGTCTTTTTACATAGGAAAGACAACAGCGTTCCTAGAACATGAATATGGGATTCTTCACCGGAGATCTTCCTCTGGAAACATAATTTTTGGAAGTGTGCAGGAAAGTGAAAGACATAGTCTGTGAGACTATCAGAAATCTGCTTTCTCAGATGTGGTTGCGATATCGTAGTAATGCCTTTTAAGATGCATTTCAAGTCCCAGACGCGTGCAATAATCAGGCCACCCAAAATCTTTTATGTGTGTTTTCAGTAGCAAAGGTCCACAATCCCTCTTGGTCTAGCGCAAATGAGTCCGGAAGAGAAGCGCCACATTTGTAAAGGAAAGGTAGATGTATTCTAAGGTGGTTTCCCGTGCTGCAAGAGAGCTGCCCCGAACACGTCTGTGAAATTCAGACACCAAGGCTTTACGCCAATCCAGTAGGTGCCAGGACTCCTTCTCCCGACCCGTCAAATCTCACCACCTTTGCTTGGAGCAGCACACACCTCAAGACACCCAGTTCCCTGCATCGGCTTGGACACCGCGACAGCAAACTGCTGTACTTCTGCTGGGTTTTTTTCATGACTGGCCATGAAGTGTCGCTGCCACTTAGAAATCTGGAGTGAGCTGCACAGTCTGAAAAAGTTCACTTTGGGGTCAAGTTTCCTGAAATAACACCGAGCGGTGCGAGGCGGAGGAGGACCTAACCCTCCTGCCGTGGGGTCCGGACCTGACCCGCGGTGGCTGCTGCATCCCTCACTGAGCATCTGTGAGCATCCAGGCATGCACTGCCGCTCGTCAGGGAGAAACCTGCATGCGTGCATGCAAAAATGGATGGCACGTCTTTGTAACGAGGGGTTCGGCTTTGTACTGTGGATCAGCCTCATGGCTGTGCTTCCCAAGCCGTGATTTGCCAGCACAGGTAAAAAACAGGCCTGTAGCTGCTCCGGTGCCAGCGAGAGTCCAGGTGATGAGCAGTAAATAGATGGACATGCAGAGGGGTTCATCCTGGTGCGGTCTCTGGGCTGAAATAGCTCTGTGATCATGCAGGTGCTGAGCATGGGGGAGCTGAGGAAGGAGAAAAGTCCCCATTTCCCATCCTGAATCTCATTCACAGGCTAAGTAGGATGGAGGGAGGATATAGCCTGGAGCAACCCTAAGGAATTTTAAGGAAACTGTGAATTAGGCTCCATTTGGGGTAGGGGGTGCTGGTCAGGGGGCTTCTGCCCTCCCTGGAGAGCACTGCTAGTCCAGAGACGCTCCCACCAGAGATTTCTTTTTCTTACTCCTTGAAGTGAATGACATTTTTATTTAGAGATCCTGTTCCTTTACACAGATTTTGGGCATGTTAGAGAACTTTGCAGCTGTCTCAATATTTAGCATGAGATTCCTTATTTATTTTTTCCCCGAAACTGTACAAGCCCAAGCAAATTCTCTCCCCTTTCCTCTGTCAGTGCTCTCTCTGTCCTTCGTGCTTGCCTGTGTGTACATCTCCTGTCACTGGAAATCGCTCTTACACAGGAGAGTGGAGCAGCCGGCACCTCTGGGGCAGATAGGGACTATCAGCATTGGCTTTTACTAGCCAGAAATATGGGAAACCGCTGTCAGCTTCCTCCTGATGCGCTCTATCTCTCATGGGTGAACCAGAGCCAGACTCTTCTGTTCACCCGAGCCGAGTGAAGCTTGAAAGTCCTTCAAGCCGTGCTCCTGCCAGCGCAGCCTGGCTGACAGGAGCTCTCCTGCCCGCTTGCCAGCGCCAGGCACTTTGCACTGAAGAGGTCCTTCCCTCTGGCCAGCCCTTGGGCTGTCTCAGGCTCCGACCTTGCTCTTCAGTTCATAAGAAGGAAATTGGAGAAAGTTTCCTTTTGCTGTGGAAGGAATAACCTTGCTCTGATGTGCTGCACAGTTTTGGTCAGGCAGGGGTTGCAGAGGAAGGTGGTGGAACAGATGTTCCGCTTCAAGTCCCTCTTGCGAAAAACTCTGGCAGATCAAAAGCTGCTTTTGTTTCTAAAGCTGTCCTCGTGTCCTGATATCAGGGCTCTGCTGAACAAGTACAGGTGAAAATAATGTCACATCTCATGGTCAAATGCACACAGAGCAATGCAAAAGGCAGAGCCTGTGAGGTGTTTTTAAGTAAGTGTGTTTCTTGCACAGATAACAGTGGAGCCAGGGGAGAATTTCATGCATGAGGGTTATGAATTGAGAGCCTTGCTCTCAGTCGCTGGAAAAAAAAAATCTCACTGGGGTGACTGCCAAAGCAAAAGTGGCACAGAGATGGGGTGGCAGACCTCCAGTACATTGGTGGCAAAGAAAAGAAGGGACTTTGTAAGTAATATAGACTACTGCCAGCAGATAGCAACTGATTTGTTTTGATGGCGATTTTCATTCTTTTTAAGCAGGACTCCTTGGCACCATGGGCAGGTTTGAGGAGATCTGTGCATCCTTCCTGGGGGTCCTCACCTCCCTTGGAGGGTGAGGCTGCGGCGGTGGGAGGTAAGGCAATACCTTGCTCCTGTAACGCAGCTGAATGCCAACAGTTGGCCCTTTTTGGTGGGGCAGTAACCCTTGGTGGGGCAAGATGAGTCACCCCCGCGGTGGCAGCAACGCTTTGGGTTCCCTGCTTGATGCGAGGTCACATCTCACTTTCCCAGGAAAGCTGAGGAGGTCTCCAGGCTTCCTCTGAAGAACAAGAGGAGCACTGAAAGAGGGGAGGGCTTAGAAGCTGCTGTGCAAGGGAGCCCCAAGCTCATCGTTGAGCTTCTGCTCATTACATGGCGGACCTTCCTCCCCACGCCCTTCCCACAGACCTTATCTCATTGAAGCGTTGCAGTACAGAACATGGCACTCCTGTCTGCTGGAGCATGCAAACGGCAGGGATACCTCGAAGGCTAGGTGCTTCTGGCACTGCCCCACCACCAAGGGTCATCTCAATTAGGGTACATATTCACGTTTGGTATTTGGCTGCTTGTTGGCTGTCCCACATCCCTGTTCTTGGCAGGTGTGGAGATGAATGTCCACTGTTCACCCAAAAGCATGTCCCTGGAGGCTTCTCAATGGCAGGTCTGCCTGGAATTGCAGTCCAGGCAGCAATGGTGGTTCCCTGCCTTTTCTTCTCACAGGGTGATGTGCACCTTGAGTCTTCGCTCCTGAAGACTGGTCTGCAAGATGGGGAGGAAAGCTCTTCAGCCACCTCAGTGGTGATAGTATCTGATGTGCCACTGCCCTAAACTGACATATGCTTCTCTGATGAACCGCACCTCCAGCGACTTTGGGGGAGGCTGATTGCTGTGCTTGTGCACAGAAACTGGAGAGGACTTCTGAAGGATGAATAGGTATGGCCTCAGAAGAGTTGGTAAACCCTAAATCAAAATGGAAATTGTAAGCTATTCCTGGTGGCAGCTCTATGGAGGTGGCCGGTTTAGGTCCTGAATTTGTGTTTATAGGCAGAAAATGGAGTTTAAGCTAATATGCACAAACATCTTTCTCCTGGGATGTTTTTAAGCTTTTTCTCTGTTGACTGAAGATCTCAAAAATGGTAAGAAAATCAGAGGATGGGGAAATCTTGGTAGGTTTGTAAATGACTTAGGGAAAAGGTACAGAAAACAGGACACGTCTGAGTCTGGGGATGCTGAAGCGTTGCTGAAGTTCCTTTTGTTCTCTAATGACAGAGAAGTCTGCCAGTCTTGGCTCCGCTGCAAGCTTCACTCTCTGTAATTAAAAATCAATTAGTATGTTTAGCAATTATCTAATTAACTTACTAAAGCTATCATGTTAGATTCATATCCAAACATGCTTCTAAATTGTATGTATTAGTAATAATGCAAATGATGCATTTATTGCTCATGTAAGTTTGAGTTAATTGAAGCGCGTGACTTTTTTGTTGATTTTGCACATACCTAATATACTGTACTTGGGGATCTTTCAATAAACCACTAGGATCATGAAAACTTTCCTGGGAACAGAGTTTTGCAAGCCCTCTGTACATAGGACTTGCTTCCTGAAGCTCAAGCATGAGAAATCGTGAAAATCATCCCCAACATCAGCAACAGCTTGCAGGAGAGTTAAAGTCAGTGCAATTTGACTGTCCTGGGGCTTACTCTCAGGGAAGTTGGTGGCCCAAAGGACCGAGCACCAGGCTGCACCTTGAGCAATGCGTCCAGTCTCCCTGCACTTGGCTAGGGGTCTTGCACGACTGCTTCTCTGTGTCACTTAAACCGGCATCTTCGTGCAGCAAGAACCGTCTCCTGACCGGCTGTATTCACAGCACTTGCTCTGTGTACCTGCTCACAGCTAGATCCTCTCAACAATCATAGAAAGACTGTCTGATGCCGAGGACACCGTTGTTTCCTGCATTCAGAGGTGAGGTCAAATTCATTATTGAGTTAGCATTTAGAAAGCTATCTATTAAGCCAGCTTAGGTAGTTTTCTCTGCTGCAGCTCTTAAAAAGTACAAAAAAAAAAAAAAAAAAGGAAAATGTCCATCTTTTGGCAACCAGCTCTAGAATGGGAAATGGGAACAGCTTTTATGGCCTCTGTTCTTTCTGTAACTGCCCGGGCACCAGCCCTTTCCTGGGAACCTTGCAGTTCAATGTATTAATGAATAGGGTGTATAGGAAGGTAAAATAGCCTTGTAATGTGTGCTAGTGGCTTTGCAGGGACAAACATTTATTTAGTCAAGCAAACTTAATGGCTTGAGTGTTTGCTAATGGGAATTTGAGAAAATCCAGAGCAAAATGCATGACCAAATAACACCATTTCAAAAGATGGTTTTGGACTCTCAGTCTGGATTACAGGAAAGCCTCCCTTTGTGTTCAGGCAGAGTGATTAAAGGATGACAGGTACTGCTGGTGACGTGGTCTGGAGATCATCCCCTCTGCAGCTTTGGGGTAGTTGCAATTGCAGGAGTTGCCAAACAGTAATAACGACAGGAAAAAGCGCTCTTGAAAAGCCTCGACTGCATAAAAAAAGAAAAAAACAGTGGTGAAGCTCTAGCGGTTTTACAGACCTTAAAGTAGGGCTCTTCTCTCCCCTTGATAACAAAAGCAGTTTCCAAATCAGACATCTGTATGTTCAGCACTACTGAACAGGATTTATGAATCAGTGTGCGCTTCAAAGCTGGTCACTTCTGCCTTATTGATAGCCAGGAAGGTGGCCAGACACGCACATAGCGTGTGCCACTAAACGGTGGCGATAAAGCCATCTAATTGGCTTCTTAAATTCCCTGGGAAACCTTTGCCTTTGGTAAAAGCAGGCTTGGGTTGGTTAGCAATGTGGCAGGCAGAGCTGCATGAGATGTAATGGTGTATGTCGGATGCCTCTGTGAGTTATTCCAGTCTGGACATCTATGGAAGTTGGATATCTTAGATCCTTCAATTGGTTGAAAAGTCTCTTAAGGTGAAAAAAATACAGTAGAAAGGGCTGTCCCTGGCAAATATAAGCATGAAGCGACTGTGGGCCAGATCTGTGAAGGTTGTTATGTGCCTAAAGATGCAGATAGGTATTTCTTAAAAAAAAACGGCATCCAGCAGTCAGTGGAGGGTGGAGAAGAAATAAGAGCGAATCCAGAACGTGAATAAGGAGCTCTGAGTTAGCAGGGTTAAAGAGAGGGTGGGAGGCAGGTGAAAAGGTGAAGGTCCAGATTTATCGAAGTGGGACGGGTGTTCAGGAGCGTGCTTAGACCCAGTGTCCCGGCTCAGCAGGGACGGGACTCCAGTGTCCTGGAAGCAAGACGCCCCATGGGACGGCGAGGGGACAGAGCTGGGCTGGGGGACAGGGCTGCTTGCAGGGACAGGGAGAGGAGCTGACGGCGGCTCCGGTGATGGGTGGGAAGAGAAAGACAAGAGGCAGCCAGATTAGTAAGTAACAAGACTTTAAAGAGCGATCTTCTGATACAACCGCAATTTCAACTTGGAATCACATATCAACATCAAAGAGAAAAGTTCTGTGTTTGCTGTTACAGTGCTGTAAAGCTGTGACTCTGAGGACTGTCCAAACAAGTGTTTCTTTGGTGTAATTATGGGACTGTAAATTGTATGCAAAGTCTTTAAAGCAGATACAGGTTGCTGTTTCATGCCACTTCATGCACGATACGTCATTTTGCAAATAAATATTCCCTTCTGTCCTCAGATCCTGAACATCTTAAAGGGCATTTAATATTATAATTGTTATTGAGAAGGAAACCAAACATTTCTTCAGTATACCTGTCCTCTTACAGCACTTAAAGCCTTTGGATTTCACAGCAAGCTCTAAAACAGGTGACTGGTTTTATCTTCCTTAACATCTTGCTGACATTCATAGTCTTCTGCCAAATGCACTTTCTGTGTTTGGTGTTTCATAGCTACATGAGATGCTCTTAAAAATTTATAAGTGCATGTTACAAAAGACACAGCCTTTCAAGAGCAGAAGCCCACTAACTTGCATTCCTGTTCTGTCACCCGGAATAGAAAATGCATTAAGGTCTGCTTAAAGTTTTCACTGCTTTCTTTGTGGTTGCTTTACAACCTACTGGAGCTGCTGAATGGTGTCATAAATTTGGAATATTTAAAGGTTGTCTCCAAGAAGTAAGCAATTATCCTATTTGCAGCTGTCTATTTGCAGCGTGATCTCCACTATAGTAGTTGGAGAACACAGTTTTGTTCGTGGCTCTGAAAACACCGGAGAGGGGCAGTAGAAACAATAAATTAAATGTAAACATTTCTAGATTTTTAAATTGTGGCCATAGAAGTATTTTCCTTTCTCCTTGCTCCAGACCGCTGTATGGTCACTTCCATTTGGAAGTATTTCTTTTATGGGAACTTTTCCTCAAAGTTTTGATGCCGGATCCCGCTGTCTCCAGTGATTCATGTGGGGAGCCTTTGAGCGCCTTTGTAACACGTGCTGCTTCAGCGTGTTGCGCGGTCCCTAAATAATGCATCCTCGCTGCTTCCCTCTGCAGGGAGCAGGCGTTTCATTTCACAGGCAGAAGGCTGCATTTAGAAAGAAAGACAAAGTAATTTAACCGAGGCTATATATCAGGTCACTAGCACAGCTCTACCTCATCTGCTATTATTCTCCAGTGTTTGCTCCTCGTTGAATGCTTCATCTTTTTTAGTGGAGCGGGAAAAGGATTAATGCTACAGATGCATGGGGGGGAACTGAGATTTTCTCTCTTCCGTTTCCACTCTCCTTCTCCAGTAAGCCTTTGCCATGCAATCACTGCTTATTTTAAAAGTATCACGTAGAAGTGACTTAGGAAAAATGACAAGGAGTTGACTTTAAGAGGAATTATATTCCTGCTTATATACCTGAAAAGGTGCTGAGTGATGCTGAAGCCTGGCCTGCCCTGTGATCCCAACTGCTCAGCAGACTGGCCCACGGGCTGATGCTTACATGCTCTCAGCTTTTCCCTGGGATATTAGAGACAAATGACTAAGGGCTTGCTATGACAATCCTTGTGGTGGCTTGGTACTTAACCGTACCACTGGTACGAGGCAACCCTCCTTCCCCAAGCCCCTCAAAACCCACAAAACCCCCTTCTCAGTTCTGCAATATATCAACAAATCAATGTTCAAGAGTTCCCAAGCCTGCAAGCATCTGCCCAATTATTACCCATAGGTGTGATAGGAAAACTGTAGGATTTTTCTCTTTCTCTCTGTGCTTGAAGGCAAGAGCCCACAGGGGTGTGGAGGACAGGAAAGGATGCCTGGAGCTTGCTGCCTTTGTCCATGCTCTGTGTCTGTGGCTGCTGATGCCCTAGCAGCAGATAACTTACTGAAAATGAAGAGCTGCTTGATAAATTCCTGACCAGGTCCTCTGGCTTGCATGAAATCTGAAATCATGCAGGGATTTCCAGTCCTGGCGATGGGGTGAGCTGGCTGCTGAAGGGCTGCTGAGCCATGCAGGAAGAGGTGTTAGAGCTAATATTCAAATACACAAAGTGGATAAGAAAATGGGAGCGTCCAGCTTTGATTTTGAGCAGCAAGACAAACTGGATGAGAACATGAAGGTAGGAGGTTACTTATGATCATGGCCATGAAATACAGAGGTCACAATCTGTGGTAAGGCTATGAAAGAATAAATAGTGCAGAAAATGGAGGGAAAAAAAAAAAAAAAAAGACCTCCTAAAACCCAAGAAAAAACCACCAATGACCTTCAATAGGGCAAAGTCCAATAAACTCAGAATTGGTAGGTAAGATCCTTTGGGAAAGAAGACCAAATGAAAAAAGGAGCCCAGGAAAGTTGGCAGATCTTTAAAAATGCCATTAAGGGCACACATACAATCCATCCCAACGCAGAGGAGCAATCAGAAGGGTAGTAAGAGACCACGGTGGCTAAATCATGAGCTCTTTTATTGACTGTGAGGAAAAACGAATTGTACAGAAAGTAAAAAGTGGATCAGCTCTCTGAAAAACAGAGCGTAGGAGAGTACTATAAGCATAGAGGAAAAAGCAGAAAGACAAAAGCACAAAGAAAGGGTCAAGTAGAAAGGCACTCAGAAGTGCAGCTGTACAGCTGCATTAGCTGCAGGAGGAGGCCCCGGAAACTTCTGGTTCACGATGGGATGAACGCAGAGGGGGGACACGTGGATGGTGCCTCCAGAGATGGCTGAAGCACTGAGTGCTTCTCTTTTTCCCGTCTTTGCTGGAAACAGCAACAGCTGACACGGCCAGCAAAGAGGTAACTACTCAGGCTAAAAGAGGGGAAAGACTTTTGATGAAGCGTTTGCGTAAGGTAAATGTTGATGAACCAGGTTGGTTGGTTAGGACGTGCTATTTTGTTCTCACTGAGCACACCAGGTGATCATTAGCAGTTACCTGTGAAGAAGATGGGAGGGGGTGGCTCAAGGCTGGAAAAGGACTAGCGAAATCAAGGCGGAAATTTTATCTGGGGTCACCTTAATTCTTAATTATTCTTAAGAATAATTCTTAATTCTTAATTCTGGAGCAGAGGGCTGACCCTAACCAGAGCTAAAAATAGCAGGACTCTGCTCCAAAGCTGATGTCAGTGGAACTGTCCCCGTTTACAGCAGCTGAGGCTCTTGGGATTTCTGTTCCTCTAACAGAAGCTAGTGGTAAATATAAATCAGTATGTAGCTGTGAGCCTTCCATTTGCCTGCCCCTATCTCAGCTTTACCAGATAAGAATTATATTTTGAAAGGTCAGTGCTTGTGTTTTAACCGTAAACCAGAAATACCTTCCTGGGCAAATGTTAGAGCTGTAGTTTACCATTGCAGGGAGTTTACATGGAAATTATGTACAGAAGCTCTTTGGGAAGTTTACATGTTCATACTCACCAAGAAGGTTTCAGTGGAGCAAAGAGCAGCGGTGCAGCATTAAAAAGCAACCTCCGCGCTGGTAGGCATTAAATTGCAGCAGGAATTCGTGGCTCCTGACCAGGTCATAGCTACATTGTGTGTGTTGAAAAAAAGGCATTTTTCCGGCACTTTGCTAACTAAAGGCTCTGTTGGCAGCTGTCTCCAGCAATCAGGTAAAACCCTCCCTTGCAAATACCGCACCTGACTGTGAGTATAGAAATGCAGTTGTCCAGGGAGCGTGTGTGCAATGGGCTGCATGAGTCTGACAAATGAAGCAGATGCTTGTTCCAATTGAGTAACCTGACCAGAACCTTTATAATAAAGCCAGATGTATCAGCCAAGGCTGCCCCTGGGACAATTTTCTTCATTGTGGGGAGTAAGGGGAGCCTGGGAGAGGCAGTACTGGCAGAAGTGATTTTTCTATCGCTAAAGTAAACCACAGCCTTTCACTAGACGCTATCTGGGAGCTGGGAAGATGCCCCTACACTGCTCTACTCCTTTCCCTGCTCCCCACCAGGTCCATCTCCAACGTCATGCAAGGGCCTGAGAAGTCCAGGTTTTCACACATAGCCAGATATTTGTTTTCGCTGGCAGAGTCATTGATGAGCTGACTGCCTGACGGACTGGCAGATGCTTTGTGTGGAGGGGTAAAGGCAAGCATCTGCAGATGAGCAAACTTGGGTCTAGGATCCATTTTCTCACATTTATCCCCGCTGTTTTCCCTTGACAGCACAACTGAATGTCATGAATGGTATTTTCCT
>VZTL01046169.1:2199-17815 GCA_013400535.1 Scopus umbretta | reverse complement strand
AATCTTAATAAATCTGGATGCAGTTCTGCCACCTTTACTCAGGCTGTGTGGTCCCAGTGATGATGCTCTGTGATTCTGCACTCAGTGACAGAAACTAAACTGTAAGTCTGTACTGAAAACAAGTCAGAGTTGTCATGTGTGTCTCTATCCTTCAGCTGTGCAATAGATTCAATGACACTCCCTTAATTTTAAAATATTCTGAAGACAAACAAATGATTGCAAACTGCTTGACTACTAAAGCACTGTGGTCTGTTAAATAAACAGCCAGCCAGCCAGCCAACCTGACACAGACTAACACAATTATGAATACACCAGCCAGCCATTCAAACAAGCCTTCCTCCCAAATTATCTGAGTAGGTCTGAACCTCAGAAGTGTTGTGGGCAAAGGTTATGTACAGATTTCCTCTGAACTCTTTTTTTTCCTGGACTTAATGAGTACCTTTGAGCATTGCAGTCAAGAAAACATTCCATCTGGTGACAGCTTTTGTACAAATAGGAAAAAAGGACATTTTAAGCATTCATGCTGAAATGGTGGGGTGGGTTTATTTTTTAGTTTGTTTTTTTTGTTTCATACTCAGATAGTTTTGCATACTTTTAGAACACAGTTTTATATTGTACAGGTCCAATACAAATTAAAAATGGTCATTAGGCCATTAAAATATATCTACTACTATTAGTTAGTGTCTCTGTTAAAATGAATGTTTTTGTACTACTTGAAAAGATCCATAAGAACTCTGAATCCATAAAAACTTTAATAATGCTATTGTCATGGAAAACCTGCTGACCTTTGGTCCTAGTTTTTAATAGACTGACATAATTGCAGATTCACTTACTGTAGCAGGCACAAAATTAAAAGCACAAGTAATTGTCATGCTGATACTGGAAACCCATGGCTGAAAGTGCAAACCTGTCTCTACCCTTTTAATTTGTATTGTTGAATAGGATAAAAATTAGATTTATGAGCAGAGGGAGTGTGTGGCAACTATGCTAAACTGATCCAGAGGAATCAGCTTAGATTCTCAAAGGTAATTAGAAGCTCCAAGTCCTGTTTTGATGCTTGCAGACTCACTGCAATCAACAGAAGTTCAGGAGACTGGAGCACTGTTGTGGAACTGGTTAATTTGATGCAATTTGATTCTGAGCTTACTTCAAAAACTGATCAGCTGAAAACTAATACTGAGGCTGTGCATAAGAACATCATCTCCCTAAGGCAAGATTAACGTGTAGAAGTCTGGGCTGTCAGACATCTCATGAAGCCAAACAAAGTGTTGCATGAGCAGTACTATGGCTTCAATATTTTGTGGTGGTGTTGCTTGAACTTGTTTAGCAAGAACAATCCTGTCCCACCCCTCTAGTGCCCAAAGCTCTGGACACTGAAAGACCTCCACTAATTGTCTCTCCAGTCTCCATGTCCATTTTCTTTCTTTTCCTATTTCCTTTATTCTCCCTTTAATCTTTTTCATGTGGACTTCAGTGGTGACAAAAAGTTGTGACTGAACAAGATGCTTCTTACAGTGGCTGGATGAGGTTTCAGCACATTTATGGGGTTTCATCTCCATAAGAACTTGGGAAGTGAATGAGATTGCCAGGTCTGTCTGCATGTAGCCTGCCTCTGGAATTATCGTGAGCTGCTTTGATGGAGCTACTAATTCTATATGTTTTTAGTTTTAGAAGTATCCAGGGGCTTCAGATGAGATTGAGGGCCACATTGTACTAGGAGCTGTGTAAATAAAGACTAAGAGACAGTACCTGCCACACGGAGCTTGAAGTCTAGACAGCAAAAGGCCAAAAGGGGAAAGCCAATTGTACAATGAAATGATGGTTACACACTTCAGAGTAAGCCAAGTTGGAATTAGTTTCCTAATCCCTGAAATTTAGTTCACTGCTACACACTGCCTTGCATGCCAAGAATACTCTTATATGGGATGAATGGATGTAGTTTTAAGGAGTGTCAGTTTCTTAATAGTCCAGGGACTGAAACAATCAGTGAAACCACATATCTTATCACCTGACCTGTGGTTATGGCCTGTGTGCTCACTCTCACCACAGTATATGCCAAGTAATGTGGGTTTTTTAGTCCTCTGTCATTAGATTAGTATTCAGTTATTGTCCCTGAGACTAATGATACCTGTGCAATAGGGTAAATGAAGAACTACTTAAATTATTTTATCAATACCTTTATCTTTTTAGCATCCTCTGTAGAATGACCTGGTTTACCATCTGGGACTATTCTAGAGTTGTCTATAAAAGACTGATAACATTTTAAAATTCCAACTAGGATTGCCATCAGCCTTTGTTATACTAAGGCCTTTTCCTTAAACCCTTGCCCTAAATGAATTTTTAATTATGAAAATCAGCCAAAATTTTCATTACGATTATAGCAGGTATACCAGCAGCTTAATATTAGAATAATATCTATTTCAAATTGCTGCATATAGATAGAATGGAATTTAAAACCTCCACAAAATAAATCAATGATGAAAGAATTTATTTATAGCATTTCCTTTTCAGTCACATTGCATGGTATTTTACTTGTAGAGTTGAAACTTAAGATCAGTTCCTGTGTTTCTGTATTGATGCATTCCATGTTTGACATATGTAGACAAAAGATAAAATTTTTCTCCTTGTTCACTTAGGCTATTATTTCTATGAGAAGGGTGAGTTTCTGCTTTTTAGCCATCTGCGCATGGTAAGTACTGCTGAAATTCATGGGAGCCTTTCCAGTGATAACCAGAGCAAGCCCTTCCTAAGTAGCTGAAGTAAACAGTCTCTAGGTAGGCAAACCTCTCATGTAGGGTGCCAAACTTCTGAAATTTCTGTCTCTTTCTTGAGAGTGGACTGTGAGGTCTCATTTAAATCTGGAAAATAAGTCCTTGAATATCTGGATTCAGGATCTCAAAATGATCCATTTGAAATAAGCAACTACTCTTAAAAATGTGCATTTGCCTACCAAAAGTGTAGTTAAGTTATATGGTACACTATTAAAAGACAGATTAGGTAGAAATGGATTACATAGAATTACTGGAGTGTAATCACAAAGTTAAGAAATAGAAAAATGTTATTGTTAGTATGTCATTGTCAGATTAGGTGGTTAGATAGTCATATCCTGCATATTCCAGCTCTTTTATTAATTACCTTACAAGTGGAATGTAGTCTCTGTATGTACATGTCTTTAGAAATAGGAAATATCTCTCTGCATCTTTATATTGTACAGAATCTGAACCTGCTCAATACTTGTTTGGTTCACACTATTTAGAGTGTTAGAGTTGTCCCACAAGGAAACAAACAATTTGCATAAAGTGATAGTAAAGAAATAAGAACAAATTATTTCTCTGAATAGATAGATTTTAAATCCATTGTTTGAAAAGCTCTTTTATCATCAGCATAGTGACGGATTATTTCTTTAAGGGAAAATGGCAGTAATTAGTTATAATACCTGAGAGAACTCAATAAATATTTGCTAAATTAAGATTATTTATTATTTGTATTCTGGCAGCGTCTAGAAGACTCCCGTGAGATCAGAGCTGCATTGTTCTAGGAACTGTATAAGAACAGCTGCTATCCTAAACAGCATACAATCCAAAATAGATGGCAGGGGAGACAGGAAGGGAAACAGAATCACAAAGAAACAAAAATAATTCCCTGAGGGTGCAAAGTTAACAGCAGAGCTAGGACTCTTCAAAGCCACCCTGGAGCTTTAGCTATTGGACCATTCTTATCCTGTCCCCTTCGACTTCCAACCCATCCCTTAGTGCAACAACCAACCTTTGATACCTGCCGTCAAGGCTTCATCTTGTGGATACCTTGAGCCAAGTATTTTATGGAATGTTTCTGTTTTCTGAGTGTGATGTGAGGATAACCTTCATTTCTTTTGAGATGGTTCCTCTATCCATACTCACAGCTCGTCCATTATACTTAGATAGGACAGCAAGTTTGCTTTAGATTTCTTGATATTTCTCACTTCTTTTGCTCACTGTTTATACCTTCCCACTTCTGGCAAGTTTGCCGCTCCATCTTGCTGGCACCCTATTCTTCTGCAGAATGTTATCATTACCCATCTGCCCTGCTGTTCTTCATCCTGTATAAGTGCACTGTGAATTGTGAGGCGGGTGAGTTTGTTCTTTGTTGATGTTTTCCAGGCTGCAGATCTTTCATTAGAAAAGTAAACTATATTGCCTGTCCCTTTTTGTTGCTGGTCTTCTTTCACCTTCTGAGAAGAAAAGGACATGGAATAGCCAGCAAGTTAATATACCCAAGAAGGAGGCAAATCCATGTAGACACCCATGTTCTGGATAGTGTCCTCCGCATTCTGTTTCTTATGTATGTCCCAAATTTAAAAGGAATTTCACAAATTACTGCTCCAGTCAGCTGAACTAAAGAAATGGTTTGGGGTAAAAGCATGTGGGTGCAGAAAGCCTGCATGGGGCTTTCAGGTGAGCCTATCCAGGCAAAGGCAGTGCTCTGCATGGAGGCACTTCATCTTGTGTAAATGGCGCTTAGGAGCGGTAAAGCAGGGTAGGGGGAGAAGAATTCTGGGGACAGTGGCCCTATCATAACATTAATCTTCTGCATTTACTCCACTGTTTCCTCTTAGTTTATACATCTATGTGAAATTTATCTTTACCTCAGTTATTGCTATGACAATTGGCCTTCCCTTCTGCATAGGCTGCAGTTCTAAACCCTGAGACCCTTTGGTTCAGGTACCGCCTTTGTTCAGCAAAGGCCTCCAGAGACCCAAGGCTGTGCTAGTGGGGAATTCTTTCTGGGAGCACCCATTGACCACAATCTTCTTTAATCTACATAGCAATTGAAGCACCCTCTTGCCCTGTTTCATAAAAGAGTGTTCTATACCTTCATCTTACTTTTAAGAATAGGTCTACAGGGGTTATTTAAAGCTATGCACTGATTGAGTTATGCAGCTGATACCTTCGTGTTAGCCTTTTCTGTGCTGCTGCTTCAAGGCGAGTTAAAAAGCTAAGTGATGGTAGCATTAACCCTAACATTTGGGGGTTTTGTTTCTGTTACAGCGGTGCACTACCTCTGTCCAAAACCAAATAGTAGTACAGATATTCCTAGGGGCTGAAATAATTAAAAATGGTTTCTGTGATGAATGTTCCTTCAGCTGGCCTGTTAGGGAGTCTGGCTAGGAAAGACATTCAGCATAAATTTCTAGGGTTTACTCCAGTTTCATCTTAGTACTGTGGTTCACCTTTAGCTGTAATATGTTCCACACTAGAGTTTGATCTTGATGTCTTCTAAGGAAAAGCTTTTGTGAGCTGATAAGATAGATGCATTGGCAGATATATGTTCAGACTTTTGCTAACAGGTCAGCTTAATTTTTTTTTTTTTTTTTTCTTTAAGTGTGTGATACTGTTTCTACCAGGTAAACTGTGTAGTTGCAAGTTGAAGTGCACAGTGCTGTCTGATGCCACAAACTGATAGGAATCTATTTACAATTGATTTACAATTGAGGCAGCATCCAGGAGATTATAAAATGAATTTCTCCAGCTGAAATAATGACATAAGCTGGCACTGAATGTATTTCCAAGATAAATTTCTCCTCTTTAGAGATCAAATTCTCAAGAAGAATCATAGTTTCTGTGTTGGCAAAAAACCCCAGCAACTTTAGAAAGCTTGATTTGTTATGTATCAAATCTATAGACCCATAATGTCATCTGTCACTGACCCAAAATAACTTGTAACTGGTCCTGAGAGGACCAGGTCTGTGACTGCATCCCCAGACCAGTGCAGAGCTGCTGCAGTGCTCCATAGGAATGGAAATACAGTCTGTCATAGTTGATTGCAAGATCAAGACCTAAATTAGGATAAACAGCATTTGAACAAACAGGAATCACAAGAAACAGGACTATAGTTTATGAGTCTTATAAGCTCATAGTTATTTGTGATGATTTTTAAAATGTTTATGCTTCAGCCGAAACTCACAGTCCAGGTAGCTTTAGTTAGATGAAGTGCATCAGCAGGACAGTGTGCGATAAATGGAGCTTGTTGTCCTGGTAGTCACCCTGAGCCAGATTCATGTATCTAAATTTAGTTGCATAGAGTCATTTTTGTTGCCTTAGGTTATCTGATATCTTGGATAACTTAGACTATTTAAAATGACACTAGATGGCTATGTTTGAATACATAATGTGCCTGTTTAACACTTTTTCAGTGTTTGAGATACATTTGGCAACCTTCAGGTAGCTCCATATGCCTGGATACATGGTTCCTGAGTGAGCGTGTCTTTGTATATGTGAGCTGTGCTTTTGCAAATTCTATGAGAAAAGGTATCTCAGGAAAAGGACAACAACAGGTATATAAGATATCCCATCTTCCACCTTTTATTTAGTGAACATTTTCTTCCATGAGGCCTTGAACAAATGACTTTGAACTGAAAAGACAAAGGCTTTTTTATGTGCTTAAAAAGTATGGTTAGATGCAGTGGGATTATCAGATGTGTAGGTGCTCATTTTCTTTTTCTTTCTGAATACACATCTTCCTCACACCTTAGTGCACAGATACTTTTGAAAATTTAAAAAATCTAGGAAGCTAGAATCTACTTCTTTAGATGCCTCGATAGCTTGACAAACTTTTCTCTTCATTCCCAGCTGTAAAAAACAGGTAAGACATTTTGTGTGTCTCAGAGGTGTTATGAAATTAAATCCACTAAAGATTTTGGGTTCTTTACAATGTGCAGCAGGGACATCCATGTTAGAATGGTAGAGTATAGTTGCAATCAGTACTATATAACTATCTGTATGACCTTATCAGACAGTTATATTTGACATGCAACAAATTTAACCTCTGTATAAGATTTAGAAATAGAAAAGAGCTGTGCCCTAGTAGGCATTTTGAGGTTTCTCTTTCTTGGGATTCATGCAAGCATTTCCCTCTTGTAATAGCTTTGAAACCCCAAGCTGAATCTCACTGTCCAAACCCCAAACCACTTCAGCTGAAAACTCAGCTGAAATCTGTAAGGGGGGTGGAACCTAATAATATGTGAGTTTTCCATTCTTTTAGTGAAAGTCTAATAGGTCCAGATTGTAAGCAGTGCTTACTGGGTATTATGATCAAGTTTTTAATTTTTCTTTTTTTTTTTTAAATCCAATGTCCTCCATGGAAACCATAGCCATAAATTACACCCTGTGCTCAAGGGAGTCTAGGCACTGCTGTCTCAACATGCTAAACCAGACCAAGATGTCCAAGATATCTAAACACTGAGCAGTCTGCAACGCTGTGTGAGCTCATAGAGGACAATATGCTGTGTCATTCTTTTGTCAGTCAGAAGAGTCTTGCAAAAAGTTTGGAACTGGGAAGGAAGTTTTCTCTGAAGTTCAGCTGACACTTTGATGATGAGCTAAATCAAACTTAAAGTTTGGAGCCTCTCCAAAGGCTTGAGTGAAGTAGGTGAGCCCTTCTCAATTTCTCAGTTTCCCTAAATGCAGAGCCTGCTATGTGTAGTTACCAAACCAATGATGTTATTTCTTCTTGGGTGTATTTATTTGACATGAGGTGCAATATTGTTTCAGAAACAATATTGCTTGTGCATTATACATATTACATTTGGTTTGCATATGCAAAGGTGTGTGTACACTGTTATGCAAGTATATTCATGAGATATTTTCTGTTTCTGTCTCTGTGGGTAAGTCATAGCTCCAGGTGATATGATCTTATGATGTGGAGGTATGAGTACAAAATAGATTTAAAGAAAGAAAAAAGAAGTCAACTAAGAGGCAGACAGAATCTAAGTGTGAAGTACATAGGAGGATCTCAAAAATCAAACTCTGACAAACAAGTGGTTATGCTTCATAATTTCCAACAGTTGTCCTTAGACACAACTAGAGTTACTACCCAAGCACAAAGATTTGACAATAGAGTTAAACTACATAATGATGACATAGAAACAATAGAAGGTAGTGTCATAAAGGTACATGTAAGGATTGTACATATATTGTAGTATCGGTGTTTTTGTTTTATTTTTTAATTCAAGTGCTCACTGCTGCCAGATGCTGTGAAAACTAGGTAGTCTTTCCTAAAATTCAGATTAGACTAATAGTGCAGTGATGGTGTTGTTTGTTGAGGTGATCTAACAATACATCTGTATAATTTAGTATTGTGTTTGTTTATAGATTTGAATTATACCTTTGAATGTCTAGGCTTTGGGTAGAGGGAAACTTTTACCCTTTAAGTCAAATCAAAACAAAAAAAAAACCTTGGATGGACATAGGGATTTTATTTACAACATCAAATTCCTTAGTGTTGTGGTTTAACCCCGACTGGCAACTAAGCACCACACAGCCCTCCCCCTGCCCTGGCGGGTTGGGGGAGAGAACAGAAAAAAATTAAAAACCGTGGGTTGAGATAAAGGCAGTTTAATAAGATAACAGAGAAAGATAAGATAATAATAATAATAATAGAATATACAAAACAAGTGATACACAATGCAATTGCTCACCACCCACCGACCGATGCCCAGCCCGTCCCCGAGCAGCGATTGCTGCTCCCCGGCCAACTCCCCCAGTTTATATACTGAGTGTGACATCAGGTGGTATGGAACAGCCATGTGGCCAGTTTGGGTCAGCAGTCCTGCCTGCATTCCCTCCCAGCTTCTTGTGCACCTGGCAGAGCATGGGAAGCTGAAAAGTCCTTGACTAATGTAAACACTACTGAGCAACAACTAAAACATCAGCATGTTATCAGCATTTTTCTCATACTAAGTCCAAAACACAGCACTATAGCAGCTACTAGGAAGAAAATGAACTCTGAATTAAGCTGAAACCAGGACACTTAGCATCACCGCTATACTCTGGCACTTTGAACAAGTACCCTGTAAGTCACACTCCTTTTTTTGGCTTATTCAGGAATAGCTTATTTAAACAGCTTTCTGTTTTAACTGAGTTGATTCTCTCAAGAAATAAATTTAATCTTTGTTCATAAACAGCACTGTTCATTTTCAGCTGCAGTTGATTTTTGTCTTTGTAATACAATTTATGTTTTTAGATGTAAATATAAAGCAATATTTCAGAAAGTGTATAATTTTCATGGAAAATATTTAATTGAGCAATTCCCAATTTAAATACTGAATGTTGAGAAAATTCTTACTGGTACACAATTGGATTCTGATCTTTTTTTTTTCCTTGGCCCAACAAATACTAGGTGTGTTAAATTTTATGGCATTCTGTAAGTTGACCTATACATTCAGTATTTGTTTCAAGAAAGGACTAGAAGGAGCGGAGTTTTATTCTGTTACTTCAAAAGACATCTTAATTCTTTCCTCAGCTGTTATATTCAGTTTTAATTTTCATAATTGTTGTGGTTTGACCCTGATCGGCAACCAAGCACCACACAGCCGCTCACTCACCCTCCCCCTACCCCAGTGGAATGGGGGAGAGAATCAGGGGGGGGAAAAAAAAAACAACAAAACCCCAAAACCCGTGGGTTGAGATAAAGACAGTTTAATAGGACAGCAGAGAAAGAGAAAATAACAATAATAACAACAGAATATACAAAACAAGTGATACAAGTGATACACAATGCAATTGCTCACCACCCGATGCCCAGCCTGCCCCCAAGCAGCAATCACTCCCTCCCCAGCCAGCTCCCCCAGTTTATATACTGAGCTTGACATCAGGTGGTATGGAATAGCCCTGATGGCTAATTGGGATCAGCTGTCCTGCCTGCATTCCCTCCCAGATTCTTGTGCACCTGGCAGAGCATGGGAAGCTGAAAAGTGTAAACAACTGAAACCAGGACAATAATACAGTACCCAGACATTAGGGCAGGTGGAAATAGCAAATAAACAAAAGAACTGGCACAGAGATCTTTTGGTTATGACACTGTATTCAGGAAACATTTGTAATGATCATTATAAGCCCTAGATAAATGACACTATCTTCAGCTAATTTTTCTTCATTAAAAAACTATTGATGATCTGTGAAAGGAGAACAGGGGCAAACTTTACCTTTTGGAGAAAAATCTCATAATAATGAAATGCTACATGATAGCCCTGAATTCTACATGTGATTCTTTTTCAAGGTCAATGACCTATTTACCCTTCTTTTGGCTCAGAGATGCCAATTTGCAGCTTTCTTCCTATTAGAAGTTGGTTATTAAAAATGAACAAGAATAAGAAATAATCTGTAGCAAGATATGCTAATCTCCAATAAGAGTATCAGGTGCCTCTTCTGCTGATTTTGAAATAAAAATATTACTTGTCAAATCAAAACTAGTAACAAAAGAACTCAACCAAATTGAATCTAACAACTGCCTAGAGCGATAATTACTAGATAAAGAAGAGGGGCATGAAATGGTCATTGAAAGCAAAAGGGAAGGCAAAAGTGATTCAGGTAGATAACTCTAATTAAATCAAAACAGAATAAAGACAAATTACAGTTGCATCATGCATATGAATATTAAAATCACCCATCAGCAAAATTTTAATGTAATGATGTACAGTATCAAGTCAAGTCTGACAATAATTCAGAAACATACATCAAACAAGGTATGACTCCATGGGCAGGCAATAAATAACAGCCATAACAAAGGAAGCTCTAGCTCAATGAATAAATACAACTCACTACTGAATTTGTACTCAGCCTTACACACTATTGAAATTATGCTCATGAAACTATCAATTTCAATGAAGGCCAACTGTTATAAAACTGGAATATCACTGTGATGAATCAAGCTCAGATTCTCATTTCTCCTCTTTCATCACCTTGACATTAAAGATTCTTAGCAGTGCTTGCCATATTTTTCTGTGTCCTCCTTAGTCAGCATTTTATGTGGTTATGCAATAGTAATATAAGAATAGTTTTCAAAGAGATTTGTGATTGGAATGTCTTCCCAGAATTCTGACTGTATGCTTTGCTGTTGAATTTGCTTGAGATCTAATTTTTGGTTTTTCTACTATATGTTTTTCATAGACTTCCTATAGGTTCCTACCAGAACTTTTCCACACATAGTTTTGCCTTGCATAATCCCACATTGCTGGCAAATTGCATAGGAATTTCCCATGCTATAGTCTACTTTTCAGTTACATAACACACATAATTGTACCACCCTAATAATTTTATTAGGCAGCTCTTTTACTGCAGTACAAAGACCATGTTAGAAAATGTTATCACACAGTTCTTACAATCTAGTTAAAATATGTATGCTGATCATACTACAATTTCTCTTTGTCACTGAAGCATTTAAAATGTCTGATACATACAGATGAAATTTATGAAATATTATATATGCCTGGAAACACTTGCATTCTTCTGTTGTTTGTTGTCTGTAAGGGCAAAATCTATATAAAATTCTTAAAGATAGGATTCTATGAATCATAATAAGCAGAGAAAGCAGACTGTTTACATTTTGTTTTCCTTTTTGAAATTAGAAATATGCCTGCTTTCTTCAGCTCCTTTAGCATTTTTGCAGGCCTTCATATCAAACAAATTATTGGATGAGGTCTCTAAGATTATAGCTTCTTGTTTTTAACATTTCAGCAGCAATACTGTCGACACCTGGTGCTTGTTATTCCTAAGAGTTCTGATTGCCTCTTGAATCTCTTCAAAATTTGGCTCAGCTGCCTGGAAAGTGGCCATTTGTTGTTAGCCTCTTCATTCTTTTTATGGAGCTTGTCTACGTACTGCTACCATATTTCTGTAGTTGCATTCCTTGTAATAAAGTGATTTCCATTTTTATCTTTTCTGAGACTTTCTCATTATTGATATTCTTTCCTTCATGCATTGACACCCTTGTAAAATTCTTGCACAGTCTCAGCCTCCCAAACTCAATAATCAGAAGTAAATTCTCTACATATTATAATCCTCTGAGTAGGCCCGGTGTTGCCTGAGAAATAGAAGTACAATTTGCCAATGCTCTCCATCACACCATAGTAAGTATCTCCTCCAAAGGAACACTGAAAGCCCTGAATCTTGTATTTGAATTTCCCAGAATATAATATATTTAATCTAGAACACCACATGCCCTTATGGAAACTGGGGAGTGGTTTTGATAAAATTGAACAGCAAATCTACACTTGAACGAACTCCTACAGAAAATCACTAATGGATATAAACACCCACTTTCCAGTGGGGAAATACTTCTTGCGCAAAATAATCTTTCCCTCTTTGACCTTTCAGGCCCAATGCTCAAAGGAAAGGTATGAAATAGCTTCAAAAGAGAATTTTGGGAAGGAAAATTTCTAATGCCATTGCATGCTAAAAAGCTAGCCCTTATAGCTACAGGTTTCATGGAACAGTAAAGGTTACCTTTTTTACACCAACTTCCCCACATTTCTCAGATAATGATCAGATAATACTTAGCTCTACCTCTCAGCTTATCACCTAAAGTCTTACTCAAATTCTCTTATTTCTCAGCATCACTTACCTTTTCTTTCTCAGATTTTGTAACTGTTTCTTAATATATCTAATTGTTTTCAATCTGTATTTAACTTTGCAATTTGTTATTCCTCTTTCTTATCTGAAGGATGGCTTGTGCAACCACAATTTGGTCTTTTGTTTTTGACTTCTGGAGGTCATTTACCCCAACCTCTTGCTCAAAGCAGGGATAACTTTTGAAGTTAGTCAGGCTGACTAGGGCTGTGTTCAGTCCAGTGTTGTAAATGAAGATATTACAGTCTCTCAAGCACCTGTCACCACGCTTGATTACACTCACGATAAGGAATTTTTTTTTCATGTTCAACAGGAAATTTTCTGTGATTGTTGCTTCTTGTCTTTACACAAAATTTCCTAGAAAAGCCTGTGTCCATCCTCTCTATAACTCCCTTTTAGGTAGCAGAAATGTGGCAATTAGGTCCTTCCCTAGACTTTTCTCCAGACTGAATCCATTTTTTTCAGCCTCATATGTCATATGCTTTAGCACCTTAGCCATCTTCATGGCACTCCACTGGATTGCCTCCAGTTTGCTGACATCTCTCCTGTACCAAGGGGTCCAAGAGTGGACATGGTATTCTACACGCAGTTAACTATGTCCTGAAGTCACGAAGGCTACTCATGTTCTTAGTAAATTTATTCTGATTCATTCTCTCCCTGAAGTTTCGTATTGTCTTTGTAGACCTGCAGCTTCTCCTTTAGCCTTTTCATATTCTTAAGTATCACACTGATTATGCTGACACACTGTCCATGTTGCATATTAGTTCAAAGTTACTCATTTCTAGTCTTCAGTATGTAGATATATTTGTGGAAGCTATGTTTTTGTTCTTCCCTTTATTTTTCTGGTGTCTTTCTTTTTGGTATCAATTAATCTGCAATTTAATATAGCAGATACCAGCTTTTTTTTTCTAAATTAATATTTCACACTTGTGTGCACAATTTGGATTCTCTAAAGACAATGTCTTATATATGTACTCATATATTTTGTATTTTCTCTACTATGTCAATTTTTTATTACATTTCCCTTACAAGACAGTCATATGAGTTACAGTTGCTTCCCTCTAGGTTTTTGATGCTAGGAGACAAAGATTTCTGTCTTGAGTTAGTAAGTGCATGATCAGCCTACCTGATAGCAACCTCATTTGTGCTATTCATGGATGTTTGTTAGAGTAGTCACAGCAGAAAACATGGTACTCTGTAAAGGCACTTTACAAAGTTTGTTCAAATTAATCTAGTTTCGCTATCACAAAACACTCACATTCTTTCAATTTTTTTTTTTTTTTCTTCTTCATTTCCTGTGCTAAAACTGTAGAAATTGTAAGACATCCTACAGATGTTTGGAGGATTCATCATCTAATAAACTTTACTTTTCTTCAGTGAAAGTAGATATGGTGGTGAAGCCACTACTGGGCTATCTCCTCTTAATCTTAATTGCATGTTTGTCCACTAATGGCTTCAAAGGTATTTCGTCGGTAACATATTTAACTGTTCCGATTTCATGTCTTGTACTCTTTCTTCCATTGTGAATTTAGATTCTTCTGTATTTCTCTGTATTGTATCTCTGAGAAGGCTGTGACATGTGCGCAGCTCTGCTTTGGTTGTGCTATAACACTTTGGGGAAATTTTGGCCTATATAAAATCAGATGTTCCACATTTCTAATTCCTAGACTTTTCAAAAACTGATGGCTTTCATTCATAGTATTATTTGCATTTTTTCTGATTTTTTTTGGGATGTCTTCTTAAAATTGTGCTCTGCTGTATATCAAATAAGCCATTATTAAGTGTCTTTCCCATATGTGTTCTTTTAAGCTGTAGATGAAATAATTCCTAATCTTCTGTAAAAGTACTGAGCTTTTGGAGTGTTTAGTTATGAACAGATCTTCTGATCTTCTAAGCATGCTCAAAGCTCTTCTGTGAAGTAAGTACGGTTTATCAACGTTTCTCTTGAAATGTAGACAACGAATTGGGACAGTATGTTCTGGCAGTGCTTAGGCCATTACCAAATACACAAGACAATATTACTATACTTTTCCATGAAATTTCCTTTTCCTTAAAAATTCCTAAAGATGGTATGGTGATGGGATCTTTCAGCTGATTCAGTCTCCTCTCTACACAGTGGTTCCAGGCACTGTAGTACATGGTGTGATGTAAGATACAATTCTTTGTTCATAAAATTTATATTTTTACTGGGGCTTTAGTAAATCTCTTCAGTTGTTTTTGCCCAATTTATTAAACTGTCCCAGTAGATTCGTATTGTCTAGTTATCTGTAGGTTTGCTACCTATTACTTCCTTCAAAATCTGAGTAATCAAAAGCCTTTATTGGTGATGATTTTTGTTACCTCACAGGTTGGTGACAGATGTTTGTAAACAATGTGGAGCCACAAAACCTGCAAATTGCATGTCTCAGGTTTAGCATAGATATCTTGTCTTGGGCAATTTTTCTAAGTGGTTGCATTCTTTCTTTTCCTCTTCAACCTTCTGTTGCAGCAAAACTCAGAATAAAACCTTCAAAGGTAATGAGCATTTATTTTAAGTTAAGGCTACATCAGGCAGTTTGACACTTCATACCTACATTGCTTTTCCTCAACTAAATGAGCACTGGTAATGCATATATTTTGTGTACTGGAACAGGTCATGTCCCTTTCTGTCACAGTCCACCTTGTTTTGTGATTGTGCACCCTTGGATGCATAATGGAGATATGGCCACTTGTGCATAAAGAAACATAGCTTAAATGAACTGTAAAGCTTTGTGCTTTATTGGACAGCACTTTTTGAACTTCTTTCCCCTGAGCAAATTATTCAAAAGATCTTCGTAAATGGTGCATAACTTTAAATTGGGCCCATAGACTGTAGGTCAGGTAATTGATTCTCCTCCTTAACTTCATTTGTTACATGATCACATTATTGCTTTTCCTTTTTTGATGATTTTTTAATTTGTATTATTACACAAATAATCTAAACCAATAATATATTAATCTGTTGTTACTTTACATTACTTCAGCTCACTTAAATTACCCTTCATGCTGTCTTGCAAGGTCATTTCTTGCTAAATCAGGACACAATTTCAGGTGAAGATGTCTGCTTGAGTTTGGAGAGAGATTGAAATTGATATTGATATGAGGCACATTGAAAGTGATATTAAGAAAGTGATCAAAACCTGCTGAAGAGAACCAGAAAAAGTTAAAGAGGAAATTCTGGAATTCTGGAAGATTATGTTTTGATGTTTTTGTGG
>VZTL01046165.1:0-10007 GCA_013400535.1 Scopus umbretta | reverse complement strand
GGTTTTTTTGGGGGGGAGGGTTGGTATTTGATGGTTTGTCTTCCCCCCCCTCCCCAGCGCTGATAACTAAGCCTCACAGAGGGATGTGGTTTGGTGGTGATGTTAGCAATGACTGTGTATTCAAGTCTATGTACTTCCAGTATAGAATTTCTTGAACGTACAGAATGGTGTGGTTTTCTTCTGGTAGACAGTATAATCTTTTGAATTTGGGACTTCTTTAAATCAAGCTATTTATTCTGCAGTAATGCCTTGAATAGAGTGATTGTTCTTCATACTCTTTTCAATTCCAACTGTAAAATTGATCTTTAAGTAGTCCTTTTCTCCGTGTGGTGAATTAACCATTAGTGCATAATGGAGGAAAATGCTTCTTGAAATACAGGGAAATTTTTTTTTATGGCTATTAAGCAAGAAAAGAAAGTGCAAAAGGCAATTTTTGTGCCTTGGGGATGGATCTTCAGTTCTGTTCAAGAAGATGGCTTTGGGTAGGCCCTAAGCCTATTGTCAGGAGACCCTATTATTCTGGCTGTGCAAATAAACCGTGATTTGCCTTTGTGAGATTCGTGCTAGGACACGAGTAAACTTCCATGTAAACGTAACTGAGGCAAATTTGTCTGTTTTGCTTTCAGCTTACTAAACAAATCCTTTGGTTGTTTGCAGAAAGCAGTAATTTTGCTCCAGCATGTCTGTTTACGAAGAAATAATAAACACTTCTGGGTAGGTTTGTCTTGCCATACAATTCTCCAGGTGCCAATGTTTTCATATAATTGGGATCTTCTGATATCTTTACTTAATTTCTAAAATCTTTCTATTTATGTATCCTGAAAAAAGAAATGCCTCTCTACAAGTTCTGCAATGGACAGATTTAATCACCGGTGGGAAGTGGTAAGACGTGGCAAATCAGCGCTTATTTTAACCGGACTCAGGAGGAGGGGCTGGGCGCATCCAAGGTGGAGCGTCCCTCTAAGTCATTAGATTTGTTGGTGCACAAAGACGGACGTATTCGGACCGGACCTGAAGGAGTGCCGTTAGAAGGTGATACAGAGCGGTCGGTCTTCATACTGCAGAACAAATGAGAGCAGCAGTGAATGACCGGGAGCAGCGAGAGTCCGTTTTCAGCTCTGTGCCTACGAGACTTTTGGGGGAAGGATGGCTGGATAAATGCGTAACCTCAAGCTAAAACACGGTTTTCCGTTAATTCTTTCTATTGAGCTTTAAACTACATTTTCAACCTACAAGATAAAATCCATTTCAGCTTTTTTTAAAACTTTAAATAAATACTCTAAAAATTGAACGTTTCCGTGGAGACCCATGGAGAATAAAAATCAGCAGTTCATTTTCAAATAATGTGTTAGGTTCTAGTTTTAAAATTCTTATTGATTCTAATTGAACTATAGCTATTTTCCAGAGTACAAGTCAAAACAGAGCCATCAACTCCAGGTATTGATATTAGAGAGAGGTTAAGATGGTAGACTAGAAGATAGAGATTAGATAGAGAGCATGAACCTAGATTTCTATCTTGAAGCTAAGAATTTTCAGAAATTCTTCCACTCTTAGAAAAAGGCAGGGGATTAAAAGGGTCCATACATACTGCATGTGAATTTATCCACTGGGATTAGCGCATGTAACTTTGGACATCAGCCAGTATCGTGTATTTGGAAATCAGCCTGTTACTGGTCTATGAGAAAAATGACTGCTCAACCCTGAAACAATGTTTGATGAATCTCGAAGCACGTTGAGTAAAGAAAGCAAAGAAAAAAAAAAAATCTTAGTCTAGTATTGATGAAATACTGTATTTTTATTTTTTTTTTCCCCTAAAAGTTACAATAATGGGCCAAAGCCATGCTGAATACAAAATAGCATTTCTAGCAAAAAGGTGTATTGGGCTGTGCTCGGAGACCACTGTAGTATGTTATCAGAGCTACCTTGATCGTGCAGAACACTTTTGCATAATAAGCATGTTATTTATATTATAATAAGCTCTGCCGTTTCCATCGTGATTTTGTTGGCATCTTCAGAAGACAATCTTAGAGGAAAAACCTTTCAACAAGCTGCAGTCCAGAAAGAGAATAAATAGCTTGCTCTGGTTACATGCTTGCTCTTTCAGTCTCCCTGTTGCCCTGCAGCTGGAGAAAGCTTGAAGGTTAGAATTAAAAAACAGGTGCATGTTGAGTGGATGTGACTCGGGAAGATAGCAGATAGGATGTTCTCAGGGTCTTTCCTGACCCCGGACTGAAGCAAAAGAAGCAATAAAACACAATTAAATCATGTATTGATTTTTGTATCGGAGAGGAGTTTTGTCTTGAGCTACAAGCACGATTTCAGACTCATTTCTCTTGTAATTCAACGTAGACTGAGAGAGACAGATGTTTTTATAAAACTGTGCCATTTGTGCAATTCTGTTTTTAATTTTTTAATACTTTTAAAATGTTATTTCATTAAATGGCACTTTGACTTTTAATAGTAATAATGTCATGAATAATTTAAAAAGAGACAATCTCTCATTTTCAGGGAATATGAAGGAGAGGTTATTCGTATCCTAGGCTTTTGTTAAAACAGAGTGAATTACTGTGTGGATGACAAATTCCAGGCGGTCTGGAAGGCTGAAGGTCTCCCTGTATTTATAGAACAAACATGTCAATGCAGAGGGGTTCGAGCTTCGTCACAAGGTCCCAGCAGCGTCCCCAGGGGTGTCATGGAGGAAAGCGAGTCAGTCTCTAAGGCGTCTGTGGGAGCCCCTTGCCGTGCCGGGGTGCTCGCCGAACGGGCTGAGCCCACCCATTAATTTCACAGATGACAAGAGATGCAAAACTGCTAATTTTCAGTTAGTCCTAATACAAAGCAGTATGGTGCTTAAGCTGTTTCCCTGTCCAATTAACCAGCTCTCAGATCATCCATCACCAAGTGCTTGCTTTTAATAGCAGCAGTAGTTGATCAACTGCCAAACTACTTGGGAAGAAAATGAACTGCCTGAGCTGCAAGAACTATTTCTGGAGGTGAAACCTAATACCAAACTCGATGCCAATTCCAGTGATGAAATCACAAGACTTCTGCTGGCCTCAGTGCATTTTGTGTCAGGCTACGGTATTTGGAGGAGTTACAGGAAGGAATAGCGCTGGTGGGCGATTCCTGGCCGTGCTCCCGTGCGTGAGGAATACTGGTGGTGGCTGCAAAACTGGAAACCCAGCCTGCAGTGGAACAGTGTTTGACTCGTCTGTGAATGGTGGTCACCGGCCAGTCTTGCGCTCTTTGTCCTGGGGTAACGGAACGTGGTGGTGAGTCCACAGGGTCCCGACTTCTGCATAAACACGGCTGCACTGAAGCGGGGTGTGGTGTTGGAAATGCATCCACCTAATCTGTGCTTTCCAGAGACAGATAAGCTTCTAAGAGAGCTGGACATAAGGTAACTCCTTAATCTTCTGATAAAGCTTTAGAAAAAAGTTATCTTACTTTGGAGAGATTTATAGGGTATTGCTGAGAAGGAGGCAGTGCTAAGTTTAATCATGTTTTACCAATTACACAGAAATTTAAACTGCATGATCTTTCCTCGCTGCAAGACCTTTGTGAAGCTGGTGTTGGTCTGGTGACGGTCTCCGAGTCAACAGTCACCTTTTCTGAAGGCAGCGGTGCATCACTGGTGCAATTCAAGTCACTGCAACAGAAGATGAGAGAATTACCCCGTTTGATATCAGAGCGCTACTAACAATTTGGAGAAATGTGGGGTGCTTGACTGAGGGCGTGGGGCTGGGAGGTAAAAGCCTTTTCATAATGTGAGGATCTAAAGGAATACAGTTCTCCTAACTTTGAAGTTGTTTTGTCCCGTAGTGTCTTGTCATGCTTAGTAGGGAGGAGTTCAAGGTGAGGTGTGGAGAATGCCGGGCTTTCCATTGCTGCAGATGAAATACTTCAACGTTGACGCACCGTTTGGCAACATGAATGCTTTCCTCTTGCCGTGTTTCTTAACCGTAGCGTGTTCATTTAATGAGGGCTACACAGCGCCTTCTCTTCTTCAACTTGAGAGTTTGGACAATTTCAGCCCAATCCATCTTTGGCATTAGAAGATGAATTCCCAGATGATAAAAGGTTTGCAGAGCGAAACCATGGTTCCCTAGGCCTGAATCCAACCAGTAACGCAGCCAGGTGGTGGATGGCTGTCCGGGAATGAAAGAGCCCGATGAAGAGCAGGCTTTGATGGACCGGGCTTCCCTGCTGCGTGACGTGCCCTGGGCGACTGCCGGGCTGCAGCCTACAGCCTGCCCGGTCCTTCCCGACGGCTCCGCGACCCACCGTCAGGCCCGGGCTGGGCCAGCGCGCCTGCGCCGTGCCGGCCGGGAAGGAGCGCGTCTCTCCGGTGCCCTGCCGCCGCGCAGACCCCGGCCACCCAGACCCGGTATGGGGCCCTGCCCTTCCGTAACACGCACAGCGCCCCGCTTGGCAGCGCGAGAAGCAGAGTATCGGTAGCGAGTGCATATTTTTTAGCCTGCGGTTGGACCTCTTCTGCCTTGAAGGACATCAGTGTAATGAGGCTTAATGTGTTTACCCTGTGATGGGAGGGTTTGTTTTATGGTCTTTAAAATGAAGACTCTTTGAGGTATAGTTTTAGTCCAGCATCACTCCACTCGGGGGAGGGAAATCTAACATCATTTTACCACCAGACTTCTTGCTATTTAGCATACTATTTTCTGCAGCTCAGAAACTAAAAGCCGAAGGTGGCAGACAGAGAGATTGAAGCATATGGTATATGAAATAAAATACTATTTAAGGTTAGTCTGAAACAGATAGGACAGACAGTTGTCCTGGGATTCTAGCAATTCTCTGTACTGGAAATTCTATAAAAACCTTCCCTTTTAGGGGAATATAAAATAAAAGTTGATGACACAGGAATTTCTTTGTGCATGTTTTCATATATATATAATTTACACATGCAAATGACTTTTGTTGAATATAAAAATATGGATTGGTAGGTTATTTGCATGTCTTACCCAGCGTTGGGCAAGAATTGCTGGTGGTCCGCACCAGTCCAGAAAAGGTATATTGATGGAATGGAAACACTTGAATTTAAAATATTTTTACTTCTTGAAACTTTAGTCAGTTTATAATACCACATTAAATTCCATCCACACTTCTGTTTCTAATAATTCTTAATGAAACTTGATAATAGGAAAGGTCTCCACTGTTGAAAGTATTAAAAAAAAAAAAAAGGCATTTTTCCCTCTTATGTTCTGGTTTAAGAGTCACTCCTGCGCAGTCCACAAGCTTTGTTTTTACTGAGTTACGTCAGGATATTTTCACTGCAGTTGCTACTGGTTTGGGCTTCTGACTACTGCTTCAGTGTCTTACCTTTCTTAAATGACAAGTAAATAGTTAAGAGTTCACTTGAGCAGTGTCATTGAGAGAACTAACGTGCAAATCGCATCGNAGGGGGTCGGACTAGATAATCTTTAAAGGCCCCTTCCAACCCCAGCGTTTCTATAACTTGGTGATTTAGTGGTTGGTTTTGGGTCCCTTTCCCTTCCAGCGGCACAGGAGCCCAGCTCCAGTAATACAGGCCCTTCGCTCCTCTCCGCACCGACACACTCACGCAGCATAGCTTGGCTCCTCCTAGAGTAGCTGATTTTGCTTCATCTCGTCAGCTGAACCCATTGCAAAAAAAGTCTGATCTCTGAATAGTCATAACTAACTGGAAACCTTCTAACCTTTGATCAAGATCTCTCTCTGTTTTAATTTGCAAGCATATTTTTGATGCAAAAGTTCTTTTTTGCTCCCTTTTTGATTAAATGTATCTCTTTTCACTTCTTTTTGCTGGTCTCCTGTATGTCGGAGGAAGATTAAGCCTCCAGTCTCCATCCTGACATTTAACCTTTACTTACCTCATGCTAATTCCATCAGCTTTAACAAAACTATTTTATTTTCCCCCATGCTGATAGACAGTGGAGGCACTTCAAATTATTAAAAAAAAAAAGGGGGGGGAAGGGGGTAGAAGAAAAAAACATTGACATTCAATTAACTTTATTCTGCTAATTTTTACATTGAAATGATGCATGTATGCCACAGAATTTCACTTGCTATAGATGTGGAAACTGGTCACTGTTAAATGTATTTCTACATCATCAAACAAAGCGACTTGAATAGATAAAACAGAACGGAGATTCTAGGTGAGTCCCAAGGATATTATAATGAGAGTAGGTCTTGTATTTCCTGGTTCATTTTCTATATGTGTAAATACATTAAGAGTTTTGTTATAAATGTACAAGATTGTTAAAATATGTAAATGTTGCTGTTCAACCCAGCAGAGGAATGGTAAACGAGTGAATGCTTTGTATAAAATCAGAAAGAGATGGAGTAGCAACAAAGAGCAGAAAACCAGAATTGATGCATTTTACCAGTGGAATTGGTGCCTCCGCTGAGACGGGAAGAGAACACTGGAGAATTCAGCACAGGGCTCGTCCACGGGGCTGGTGTGCAGGATCGACTAGTAATATTGTGCACCATTAACTTGAACAAAGAAACAGCTTCTGTAAAAACATTGCTTTCCGTTAATTAAGCTGCTTTGCACCCTAGGAACGGTGAATCGTTGGCTGCTCACGTTCCCCCAAGAATGCAGAGCTGTTTGTGATCTCTGGGGACGCTGGGGATAAAGGGCTGTTTATTTTCCAGGGTTAGCTTCATCCGATTGTTTCAAGTAAAAGGAAAAAGATTAAAAAATCCTGAACAGGCTCTGAAGTCAACTAGAAAAGTGAAGCAGTCGTGTTGTCTGTAGTATCCTCCTCTCGTAATGAGTAGGATTAAATTTACCCAGACCCTTCTCTAGGCTCTCAGTTTAATGATGGCCAGATGCTCCCGGTGTTACAAGCCTTCTTATGAGCAGCAGAGACTACAAACTTGCCGTCTGTATTGCTGGGTATTACGTACCTCGTTTTGAGGGGTGACTTTCAGCCATTTCTGTAGCTCATTTGCTTGTAGCTCAAGTCAGCCTTCAGCGTGTTGTAGACAATGCAGAAAACTTCAGAGCGAAAACCATTACAGTTGTAAACATTTAAATGCTTAGTTTCACAGTTCACTGGTCTCAGGCAACCAGCTGCTCGTTTTCATCTGCCTTTTTCTTCTGTTCCGTATTTGCTCTGTATTGGGAGTGACTTTTGTATTGATTGCATCAGCTTGGGTGGAATTTTTACCTTAAATTCTAACTAAAAGTTTAAGATGACTTCACTGTTTTTTTTTTGTTTTTTTTTTTAAATGGGATTCTTGTCAATTATAGTGAATTATTTATAGAACAGTTCAGACTAAAAAGAATTCCCTGTGGGAATTTCTAGTGTTTTCAGCAGAGTTCCAGTCTGCTGTTTCAGTTAGCCACAGATCCGGTGGACAAACACTTCTTCCTTCCTTAGGAAGCCACGTGTTTAACGAAGCTTTGCATTCATTTACTACAGCATGTTTCACCGAGGCCCAAACTCGATGAATCAGCGGGTGAATACCAAGTTCTGTATCTTCTTTCTCCTATAGGCCTTTAATCACTAGAAGTCAATTGATTTGAGCATAATTCTCACTTGATCTCACTTGATCTGAAAACAGATGTCTCGAAGTTCCGGCCTCCTTCCCAAACAGCCTGATCCTGTAAGGTTGTGAGCTAGAGAGAAGGTAAGGAAACGTATAATAAAAAAAAAAAAAAATACCTAAACTGTGCCACATCTTCCATGCCTGCGCATCTCGGAGGCTGAATTTGGCGGACTCTCGCCACGCTGTCCCCGGCACCACGAGCCGGGTCAGCACTCGCTGGTGTCACCCCCAGTCCCAGCTCTTACTGGGAGGGGAGTTTTTGTTCAGGCTGGAGCTGTTGTTACCACTCCTGGGAGGCGAGGCATCAAAAAGTGTGAGGAATACAGCTCTGGAGGAAGGATCCTGCCTTTAGGCTTCCGATTTCTTGCTGCCCGTTGGCAGGTCCGTACGTGTAGGGAGTGAGGGGCCTGCTGCTGGTCCTGCGCTGCGAGGATACGCTAATACGCAGCCAGGCATGCGGTTCTCTGCAGTGAAGTAGTTACAGGGGAGGCTCTGCACCTGGAGCTGGAGGTTGTGGTGGCTGTGCCTGCTCCAGGCCAGTGGTGAAAGAAATTCTCTATTAAATGTGCAGCAAAATATTAAAAAAAGAAAAAAAAAAAAAGATTTATACTTCTATTAGATGCACCCGGCTTTAAGCAAAACTCTTTCTTCCTGCCCACCCCGTCATCTCTCCGTTTTCAGATTGTTTTAATAAGCAGCGGGATGTAGCGATGTCTCTTAATTGCAGTGGTTTTGCAGTTTCGAAGATCTGTGGAGCTCGTGGGTCAGCATAGTGCTCCTTTGAAATGTCAGTGCAGCAGAATTATAAAATCAGTCCAGTAATGCAGTCCGTATGCCCCTATCTATCACGTGTTATTACCTTTAAGGTGCAAAAGAATGAGGCCGAAAGGAGCTGTCGGTATGTGCATCCCTTTAATTAGAAATTTATCCTGGCATCTGTTCCTGTGATGTGCCAAGCCCGACTCCCCCACGTTAAAGAGTGACGTGGGCGTAAGGTGCCTTTCCCCTGCGGATTTCTTGCACGGAAGCCAGTCATGTATTGTCCTGATTCACAACCGCAGCAGGGAAACCTGCCTGTTGTTAATAAAAGCAGCAGATGAATGCCATGATAAATGAAATAGTGGTAGCGACACAGAGATAAATGTTTCTTCCGTTGGATGGTTTCTGATCTTTGCTGCACATACTTTCCGTCGCTGTTGGGAGAGCCACAATGAGAAGGCACTGAAAATGGGATGTAGGTGCGAGACCTTGAAAAGTGCCACGTAAACATCCTCTGAGTGATTTGACAACAGAGTTTTGACTTTACTTTGCAGGTAATAGATCCTCTCTGGTTTGGACCCATCCCATTTTGGCTTTACTGTTGGATTGTTACTAATGACAGAGCTGGGTTACTGGTCCCTTTAGCTGGCTGGGAAGACACTGGATGGGCACCGGCGTAAAGCCGAGTGGGCAGCTCTTGTTGCTGGTGCGAGTGGAAGCACTCCGATCTGTAAGGGGTTAGCTTTGCTGTAGTGTGTTTGCAGGACAGAAATTACGTACGTTATAATTACTTTCTTCTGTGTGACCGAGTGGCATATGGTATCTGTACGCCACCATCTTCGCCGTCATTCAGCAGTTTGTAAGCAGCATCCGGGTTGCTCGGCGCGCTCGCTTTGGAATTCAGTAAGCTTTGAAGCAGGTGCCTTCTGGTAACAGCTGATCCTCCAACCCCTGTCCTGTAACAAGGGGTGCTTTAGTCTGAGGGTCCCCTGAGCCTGTGCCTTCAGCGCCAGGGACAGGGGACGGGCAGCGCTTGTGTCTGTGCATCGTACGGATCGCGCACAGGAGGCCTGTGCCTCCCCGTGCCCCCGCATCGCGTGTATAGCGTGTTACTTGCGCACCGAGGCTATTAATTGTTTTTGCCTCTGGCGAAAAACACTCGTTTCTTCATGGATAGGATATGTAAATCCTTAATGTAGGAGAAGGTTTATTTGTTTGTGTTGTGGCAAGAGTGCATGCTTTTTTGTCAATCTGCTAGCGGTGCTGCGAAGGGCGCGTTTAGAGGTGAAGGAAACGGGGTTTCTCTGCTAACTTTCAGTCAGGGTTTTGGGAGGGTTTACGTAATGGTCGGGGCCGTGCAAGGCCGTATTCCTTTCATACATCTCTTCTTTCAGGCTCTTTTGAGCTTTGTACCACTTAAATATACCAGAGAGTGGCCAACTGCCCGCACAGCAGCGAGAGAGATGTGGAATTCAGGCGCACGTGCGAGGTTTTGTTGGGAGCTTGGCAGTTCTCCAGAACAGCAAGTGTGAGTCTTTTACCCCCTTTACATTTGTTGGTAACTAAAAGAGCTTTGGCAGGAAAAGCTGAGCAACAGTAGCTCCAAATCTCCAACTGGTTAACTGGTATTTTGTTGATCAGATAAAAAGTTCCAACAAGTATGCGAGAAAAAAAAAAGCTTAAAGAAAACAGGG
>VZTL01046162.1:3351-32151 GCA_013400535.1 Scopus umbretta | reverse complement strand
TAATTTATTTAAGTTTAAATTTTAAAATATTGTATTACTTAATTAAATTTCTAACTTGCAGCTTATCAATGGAAATACCGACAGTGTTGTTATGCAGACAGCAGCTCAAGGATCCCCTATTTCCTGCTGTTGCTTAAGTGAAGATCTTAAATTTGCAGCTTTTGGACAGGAGAACGGAACAATAAAGGTATTAAATCCTAAATTTGATTTTAAAAATAGTAGGAAAACGCCCTTCTTGGTGCTTTTTCTTTTTAAAGAAATGTCACTTGAATGACTTTGTACAATAATATTCTTCAACATAGTACATTAAAGTTTTTACATTTGTGAGTGATGCCTAAATGACAATAATGCAAATGTAATGGTAATAATGTAGCTCTGAATTTTATTTTACCAAGGACTAAGCTGATACAAATTTTTGGTGCTCCAGTCCACTGACTAAGAATCATGTATTTACAATCTCATGTAATTTAAAAAATAATTTGCCTGTTCTTTTCTTCCTTTTCCTCAAGTATGTCAAATAACATAATTATTGCATTCTTCATTGTAAAGGTATTACAGTTGTTGGATGGGAAAGTTCTGAATTCCCAAGAGGCCTACAGGACATCCGTGCAGCATTGTCGCTTTACCTCCGATTGTCAGACGCTCATTTCAAGTGCTCATGATTCAGTTATACAGGTCTGGAAGATATTTGAAAAGATTATATTGTACTTAAAATTTATTTCAAAAGCTCTTTTATACTATAGATAATGTGAACTCAGTAAATGACTACTGTATTTTGTAGTGCTCCATCTTAGGCCAAGGGACCATAGAAACTGTATCCTCTATTTATACCTTATGTGGTAATGACTGTTACACAATTTCTATTTTAAATGCTGTGGATGATAAAAAGGCACCAACTCTTAGGATGGGTGAAAGGAATGTTAATTTTTAAGCAAGATAACTCAACAGTTCTGATTGTATAAGTGAAGGGTTTGGGATGTGACCCAGAACTGGCTATATATGGTAGGTCTGTCAGTGGGCTTGCTTACACTGTCTGAAGGAATGAGTTAAAAAGATGTATCTCTGAGCAGGCTGGTGTGTCCACCTATTCCAGTACAGTGCTGAACACAGATACTAGCTAGAAATAGAATGGCTGCAGTAGTCTGAAATTAATAAGCTCTGATTCTCAGCAAGGTAGATTTGCTCCAGAGAAGCATTCTGGTTTGTCTGTATTGGCATTTTCGCTCACCTCAGGGATGCACTTTTGAAGTGGATGTCCTCGTCATTTCTGCTTACTGTGCTTCAGTTTGCACTGCAGAGCAGTTGCAGGCATGCTGACAGGATCCCTGAACTAGAGCACATACTCCAGCTACTCATAAGCATTCAGTCCACACAACCAAACTTGACCCGGTTTGAAGTAAAACCTCCAGAACACATGTGGGTGCTTGTCCTCAGCACTGTTTTGCTCACTGAATCTGTTCCAACTTCAGTGTTCTACCTGCTTGCTGACATACATGTAACCTGTGCTGCATCCCACTTTGATATTGGTTTCACTCTAACTCTGCACTGAACTTGTGGATCTGAAGCTAGCTTGAGTGCCATCACTGTGGTCAGTTAAGCAGTAAAGACAGCTCACCAGCTTATCGGCTTTTGGATCCTTCTTTCAGGTCCAACGTGGGTAGTTTTTCTTCTGGGTCCTCAGCTCCCTCTAGTGGACAGTGCCTCAGTTAAGCCTCCAGGACTGTCATCTAAACACCTCTACTTTCTGTTCTTTCTTTGATGCAGAAAACCTATTAATTTGAAAACTATTAAATCATTGTCATTTAAATTGATGCTTAATAGCTTCTGTAAAATAAAATGACATTTCTTCAGTTTTTAGAGAATAGTTGAATTAAAAATAGAAGTGTCATTTAGTTATAAAAATGCAAACCAACATGGCATTTCATTAAAAATACGCTTTAAAAATAAAAAAGGCAGTTAATTTAAGTATGGAAAATATGAGGTCCGCCAGATGGTGGAATTCTATTTGTTGCAATAATCAAAGGTTTAAAATCCAAAACATCTGGGTTGCCTAGAAAATTATTGGTTTGCTTTTTCTTTTTAAATTACCAGTGAATTTTAAGCATCAAATTAACTTTGAAAATCAGATTATGTGTGCATTATAGGGAACTCTTTCATAAGCTGACTATGGCATCCTCGGTCTTCAGCATCACTACTATGGATATCTTCATTATCTAACCTTTTAATTAGTTGCCACCTCCATAAGAACTTTTTATTATTGTTGTGATTTAGAAAACAATCAGTTAGGTCATTCTTCTTAACTTATGTTTGCCATTAAATTTTTTTAAAAATGTATTTCATCTTTATGATTAGGTATGGAATTGGCGGTTGAGCGAATGTGTGTTTCTAAGAGGGCACAAGGAAGCAATCAAGGATTTTAGACTCCTGGAAAATTCAAGACTTCTTTCTTGGTCGTTTGATGGAACTGTCAAGGTAAACAGAAGGCGGTGAATTGACAAATTGCATAAAATACATTTTATTGTCTCTTCTAACATTTGGTATTTCTTGCACTTTGTTTTGACACACATTTGATTGAATTGATCCTAAAGTGTAAGCTGACTTTAAGACAGTTTTGCATTTCCTATTTCTAGTAAGATTTACACTCTTGTTGTATTTTAACCGTACCAGTAAGTATAGCAAAATGTTGGCCATAGTAGAACCATGTAGCTGAGTTTTATCTCCCATAGATTGTTGTGTAAAATGCAGGTTTTTAAACTTTTTTACAGTGTTACCAAAGTAACCTGTTTTTTCTGTATATTTGGTAGGTTTGGAATATCACTACTGGAAACACAGAAAAAGATTTTGCTTGCCATGGAGATGCTGTTCTTTCCTGTGCTGTTTCACCTGATGGTAGTAAATTTTCATCTACTTCTGCTGACAAAACTGCAAAGGTTGGTAACTTGCTGTACAAAGATAAAAATGATGCATTATTTGTCCTGAAATATATGCTATATTTTTTTATTATGAGGTAACTAGCAAAAATTTAAGTTATCCTGTTGTATTTCTAGTATTAAGTTTCCTGTGTCTGAACATGCTTCTAAAGCTATTATGGTCATCCACAATTGATCTTGGATATAACTTGAGGCTGTCCTGGTGACTTCTGTACAAATAAAATGTGTGTTTAATGCACAAGTTTGGGCAGAACACCTTGTTTAGTTCTCTGTATTGATTTGTTAATAGCCTAACATTCTTAATTTGAAACCTAAGTTAAGAAAAATTTCTGGAACTTCCAGTGAAAGTGCTGATCATAGTTTCCGGTATTCCTGTTCAGAAGCAAGGTGCAAAAAGAAGTGAACAGTTTAACATTCTGGGGCTGTCCCTTGAGATTTTTTTAAAGCATCCCATTAGAGTTTTAAAATACAGCTTTAAATTGATCAATTAATCCTTTTGCTATAAACAGACTTAAACTTTCTTGTGAATGAGTGTTTCATTGAAGACTATATTCCGACAGAAAAAGAATACTCGCAGTTGGTTCAGTAATCTGTAGCAAATGCATTCTTGTGTGATTCAGATAATAAAAAGAAAAACAGACTACTGTGTAATACATACATAAATGCAAACACATATATGCATACCAAAAGCCTTATGTACTTTTGAATACTAATGCCTTTTTAGAAAGTGGTCATAATTTTTTTTGAACTTGTGTTTTTCACTCCTCTGTAATGTTTTCCATTTAGATATGGAGCTTTGAAAGTTCATCTGTTCTTCATGAACTGAAAGGTCATGAAGCCTGCGTGCGGTGCTGTACTTTCTCTCCCAATAACAAATTATTGGCCACTGGAGATGACAAAGGAGAAATAAGGGTACTGCTTTAACCTTGCTGTTTATTTTGTAATTCAGTTGATAGTTCACAGACAGAAGAGTTCTCATAGTTTATGTTCTGCATGTCTAATTCGTTAGCATAGTGGTGAGCATTAGGGAGTTGAAAATAGCAGTTTGCCACATGAGACAGTAGTTTGTAACCATATCAACAGATTTATGTTCCATGAATGCTGAGGAACTGATTTGGGTGATTTACTAATAGTTCTACTGTGAATTGCACATGTGATTAAATCCTCCACATACGATACAGTTCTAAGAGGAGAATTAATTTTTTTGGATTATTCTGTCACTTCAAGTAGAATGCTTATTTACTGGGTGGTTTTTTATATATAGAAAAATATATTTCAGCTTTCCTTACTGGAGATTTTTTTTCCCCTATTAAGTTTACTTATGTACATAATCTCTCTCTTTCAGATTTGGGACATTTTAACAGGTGCTTTACTTCACTTCTGCTCACCAGTTACTGTAGAGGAAGGAGAACCAACACATGGTGGTTGGGTAACAGACCTCTCATTTTCTCCTGACAGTAAAATGCTTGTGTCATCTGGAGGCTATCTTCAGGTAAGCCTTGACAGAATAAAATATCCTAACATACCTAATTAAATGGCAATACTCTGATAATTCTAAAGGAAAATGCAGACTAATTCAAAGAAACAAACCTGATATATTTTACTTAACACAAAGCTGCTCAGTTTTCATGACTGTTTAGCACCTTTCACTTGGTGGCTTCTTAAATTTGAAAGCCCCCTGAAAAGATTTCTTAAAAATTCAGGCTTCAGACTTGGAGCTTGTTTTCAAACTCCACACATGCCATTTTTACTAGGTTCAGATTTTTATTAACAATGTCCTTCATTGACATCTTTAATATTAAAGATCCCAGTAATTTTTGTCCGCCTTAATATCCACTCAATTTCAGTAGCAATTGTGTTCTTTATAATGAGCAGAAAAAGCTCTATGTCAAGCTTTTATTTTTTTTAAAGATACTGAGTGTTAAGATTTTTCATAAATAGAAATTCAGAAGGAATTGCAAGTGATAATTTTCTGCCTTGAAAGACATTCTATAAGTAACCTTTGGGAGAGGGCATGTTGAAACTGAGGAAATCAGTCTTGTCATCAGTCTTTCATTGGTTCAGACATCTACTGGGCATATGTTTTTTGAGAAGGGGAAGAGGTGGTCTTTCTTTCAGTCTGTGAATTGGTTCTTCATAATTGTAAATTTCTTATGAGGTTTGTTCCCTCTCCCCCGTACAACATCTAGTACCTGTTAGTACAGACTGTGTGTATATGTGAAATGACAGGTTGTGGAGTTGACATCTCACAAAGTGCTGGAGGTTAGTCAATTGTTGGTGAGTGTTTAGCTGTTGGACATTGTACCAGACTAATTCTTTAAAGTCAGTTAGTAACCATTTAACAAAGACCATTGAATTTTCTAATTTAGCATTGAAAACGTCTTCTGACATTCATTTCATATTAAAGAATGAGACATGCATCCTGGTTCAAGCTTCCTTCCCATTTTGTCTTGTGGTTACAGTGTGTGGTGTTGTGATGCTTCTTGGAGTTATACAATGGTTTAGAATGTTAGGGACTTCTGGAACTCATCTAGTCCAGCCCCTTGCTAGAAGTAGTTTGCAGAATTAGGTGAAGTTGCTTAGGGCCTTGCCTCATCAACTTTTGTCCCTAACTCCAACAGGGGTGCCTCTGGGCCCTGAGATGAGAGTAGAACTCTGTCATTTGTAACCTTCCGTCTGGTAGTTGAAGACAGCAGTTAGCTGCTTTCTCTTCAGGGTATACACATTCAGTGCTCTGTCTGTCTTCTATGACATCTGTTCTGGGTGTCCAGCCATCTCAATGACCGTGTGTTGGACTTGGTCCAGTTTGTCAGTGTCTTTCTTGTACTAGGGTGGGGCTCAACACATAGTGGGTGAACTGCTGACTACTACTTTTTGAATCAAGCAGTCCACCCAGTTTGTCACCTACCTTGTATCCCACCCATCCAGTCTTTATCGCTCCAGTTTGACTATAGGGACACTATGGGGGACCATGTGTAAGGCTTGGCTAAAGTCAAAGTTAATCACATCCACTGAAAGCACATGTACCCTTTTTGTAGGGATATACTAGTCAGTGAAAATCTGAAACATTTCAGAAGTTTGGACCTCTAAAAACTGGACTGAGTTGGATTTTAGAGTTACATGGAAGACACCTTTAAACAATGAGTCCTCTTAGTCATAGATGAGGTGCATCCAGCTATGTACTGTTGAACGTGCTGTGTGAGTGGTACCCATGGGCCCAGCACCTGAACATTTATACAACAAAAGAGCTAAAATCCTTCCTTCTTCCACACCCCCTGTCTCCGTCAAATAATAGGCACTTTAGGAAAGGGATTTTTAATCAGAACATCATAGCTGTGTGGTTGCAAATCTGTATTATGCACACAACTATAATGTTACATATTTCATAAGATGAGTAAGCTAAAAAGTAGTAATACTGCCTGCTTTTATAGATGATCAAAGCTCTGAAGGTAATCTGTTCCGGTATTTTGCTACTGCACTCAAATGTTGCAAGAATAGAGGGTAGACTTCTTATTAGAACAGTCAAGTAACAGCTTTGTGCTGGGTTGCGTTTGGTTCAGTTTTGCATTGGTCTACGGTTTTTCTGAGAAATGTGTAATTTCAGTCTACAGTCCTAGAGCAAACTGATGGTTGAAGGTTTCTCTGTACCTTTGTTATTAGTGCATACTGTATATTGTAAAATAAATAAATTAAAAAAATCTAATCTCACTGAAAAAAATTCTGTCCTGCTAACAAAACTGCAAAAGGTTTCAGCTGTGTATATGATTGATCCTTTTGTGAGTCCAGCTAAGTTTTTTAATCCAGCTATAGTTTCAATTATGTTGTCTGGCAATGTGTTTCATATATCCGTTTGGTTATATAAAAATACTTAATATTTTAAATTTTGGACATGTTACAGTTTACGTCTATTGATTACATTTTGTGATGGGGTAGGGGGCAGTACCTGAATTTATAATTTTGTATGCTTTCCTGCAATTGAACAGCTTCAGTCTTTTTGAAGTTTCTTTTCATCCGACAGTCTTATACCTCTAGTAACTGGTCCTAAACATTTTTTTACTTAAGATTGTATTTTTATTTTTAATTCTACTTGTTTGAGGAAAGCAGTCAGCTTGGCTTGCCATGCTAAGCCTGTTCATGGAATTTATTCTAAGCTTCCTTCAACTAACTGAAAGTGTGTTGGCTTTTTTGTTTTTGTTTTGTTTTGTTTTGTTTTTGTTTTTATAGTGGTGGAATGTAACTACTGGAGAATCCTTACAAACCTTCTACACAAACGGAACAAACCTCAAGTCAATACACGTGTCCCCTAATTTCAAACTGTACGTGACTGTTGATAATCTTGGTATCCTTTATGTATTACAGAAACTGTGATTAATGTGCTGAACACTGCAAAGATAATTAATTTTCTTTGAGCTGGAAACAAAATTCTGCTAAATGTTTGCCTGAAACTCATTAAGCTGTGAATTATATTTTGTTGTTGTTTTCATGTATATTTATGTACATTGATGCATGTTTTTTCAAATGAACTTGCATTTAATCTTGTTTTTAATAAGCATTATTCTAATCCTTAAGCCTTAAGTTTTGATTTGCATCTTAAGTATGTTGCTTCCACTTTTGTAAGGAAATTATGTTAAGATTTATTCAAATTAGATTAATATTAATAGCAGTGAAAAAATAATAGGGATATACTTTGAAATTGTATTTTGTGCTAAGGCTGATGGCTAGATGCTCTCTAGCCATGAACACAACTGTGTAAGATGCAAAAAAATTTTTTTTACTGTGATGCAAGGATTTTCATTTAGTACGGAATGGAAAGAATCTGGGACACTGTTAATTTGAAAAAACGAAGCTAGCTATCTTGGTGCTTGATGTTCAAAACAAATCAAGTAGCTGTTCAGTGTACAGCAGTAGCTCTTCCCACTTGCAGTAAGAACCTTCAGGCTTCTAACCTTGTGGAGATAAAGTGCATTGTAACACATATGAGCTACTCTTATTAAGGGAACATCTTGAGTCTTGTTTTTCTCAAGGCAAGATCTGAAAGGATATTGCAATTGAAGTGGAAGAGGTTGTGCCGCATTTCCAGTCAAAGGATGAGTAGAGCTAACCAGCTAAAACGAGAATGGAAATAGTTTAAAAGCTATATATTGAAAAATATAAGAAGGTGTGAATTTCATTTATTTTTTCTTTTGGCATTAACATTCAGTTTATACTATGGAGACATTTTATTGTCATCAGCTTTGTTTACATGGGATTCTATGCACGGGAATCTCTTGCCTGATAAAATGTGATTTTCTGTTTGTTTTTTTGCTTTTGGGGGTTTTTTACAATATATTTGTAGATTTAATATAAGGTTGAAATGTTGACGTTTTGTACTAATTATACTTGACATATCTTTTGTGAATAATTAGATAACAATTTTTCTTAGGTACCTAGGAAGTCTTGTTTTAGTAAACTGCCTCTCGACTGCTATGACCAACTGCACAAACATTAATATAACGATTTTTGCATTTTTGTAATTGGCAGTAGTTGGCAGTAGAAAACTCCATCTTAGTACTTGATTGTAAAAAGTACATTAGCAAGTGTCCCAGCTGATACTGAATAATGAAATTCTCACTTTTAGTATTTTTTTGTGTGCATTCCAGAAGATTTAATATACATTCTTAGAATTTTCCTGTTTTTGACAATCACCAGATTTTCCTCTTTTTTTAACTTGAAATTCCACCATTTCTAAGGTGCTGTTGAATACGGGTCAGTATAATCAAAGTACTTCTGGCAGAAATTTAAGGAGAAGAAATTCAGTACAAAAAACATGATGTTTTGTATTCTAAGTATGTACAGCATTCAATAAAGACAATCCAGGCAATATTGGCCAAAGTTGTAAATTAATTTGAATTCTTGAGTGTCTTTATTTTTTTACAGGGTAGGAGGGAGAGGGGATGCTGCCTCTTTTATTGTGGTTTTATTTTCAATCTAAACATAATGCTGCTTTACAAACTACATCAAAAATACTTTGACAGGTAAGTAACAGTATTAAATACGAGGATGGAGGAAAAAGCAAACAAAGGGAAACTGAAGTCTTGGAACACATCCTGCAATGTTCAGGACAGAGATGTTTCTACTTTCTAGTTTGTACAGATCTCATCAGTCTGAGGTCACCCCTGAACAGCTGAAGATTCAAGGAGCAGGAAGGTCCTCTCAGCCAGTGTCCCTTGATTGTGCAGGCTGTGCTGTCCTTACAACACAGGACTCTGTTGGTCTGAACTTAGAGACCCAACTAGCTAAAAAGGTACAGGATAAATGTTTCACATAAGGAACCAGGGCAGGAAGCTCTCTTTTGTGACAGCGCTAACAAAACTCTGGATAATAGGAAGAAAACTGATCATGGTTTAATGAAGGAAGTGTCCTATGAATGAGTGGAGTTCATAAACAATTTCAAAGCAAGTAGGAAGCGAGTAGCATGGAAGCTTGAAGAAGTGAGAGATAAATAGTGCGTTCTTGGATTATTCTGCAAGAATGGAAATACAGCAGCATTACACTTGTTGCTGGAACTGAGGAAGCTGTGCTTCATAGAAGGTGGTGTTAATAGAGTCAGGATGGTTGTGTTCATGTGCAAATGTATGGAGTTGGCCGTAAGACTTTGTAGCTGAGGTGGAAGAAGAGAAATAGTGATGAGAGAGTCTGAAAAGCCAAGGAATAGATATGATTCACGGAAAGAGGATCACAAAATTTAAATGAAAAATTGTTAAAATAGGGGCCAAACAAAACAGCAACTTCAATTTAAAATTTTTAAGAAGGTTAAGGCAGTTTAAAAAAAAAAAAGAAGCCTTGCTGTGTTATCAGAGTTAGCTGTTCTCTTTGATGTTAGATGTATTTTAAAGGAAACAAAAGAAAGTTTGGCCAGAAGCAATTTTTATGTAGACTGAACATTGGTGCTTCCAGTATCTCATGTAATGCCAGATCAGATTGAATCAGTCTGCATTCAAATTTAACTAAAGGGCATTGCCGATTTCCTCTAGTTCTTTAACTGAAAGTCTAATACACTTTTGTGTAAACAATTTTTAGGTACACTTCCTATTAACAGTGCCTATCAGTTTCTGTAGAAGTTTTGAGTCTCTTCACTTTGGCAATTAGACCTATAGCTCCTTCTCAAATCTCTTTTTTTTTTTTTTTTCCCCCCTCTTCCCTTTATTAACAAGGAATTGTACCCACATGCAATACAGCTGCTCAAGAGGATGCCTCATATGGCCTTGAATCATACCATTCCTTTAACTACAGTGTTCTCCTTCCCACTCTCTTATCTTACACAGTCATTTGAAATGGAACTATGCTGTTACTGCCTGAGGTTTTTCCATGTAAAGGTTTATAGATCTCTTGTAGTGCTGGAGTGTGTGGGTAGAGCTGGAACTGGTAACCTGTTGCAGTAGAGGAACATCCTCCACTGCAAAATTATTCTGCCTCCCCTAAAAAACAATGAAGTTAAACTCCCTATTACAGAATGCTGTGCAAATTGCTGGGGCTTTTTTCCCCAATTTTTTATTTAGTCAAGTCTCTGTATGGCACCCAGTTCCCCAGGTGGTATCTAGCTACGACAGAGTGTGTATCTTTGCTCTCCTAAGGTGTTTTACAGAAGCTGATGCCTTTGCAGGGCTCAGGGGAGAAAGCAGTCTGACTCAGGTCACGTCCTTGTGCACTCCTGGAATGGAACATTGCAGGCAGAGGCCACTCTGCCCCGTCTTCAAGAAGCTGGTAAATCCAGAATACCAGTAGGTCATGGAGAATTCGGATATGTTCTCCTAGTTGCTAGTAGAACATCAACCCCTTACTGAACTGTTTGGTTGCCCTTTCTCCTTCATAGCAAGTACAGATGCTGTGGCAATGCCAAGGAGTGCAAAAGTCAGCCTGGGGGCTGAGGTGCTTTCTGGTATTTCTCTCTGATAGCGCGCACTCAGGTGTATTTGTCTACATGTTGCTTTCTTCCTTCTACTGTCTACTACAAAGACACAAATTTCTGGGGGCTCATAGATGGTGATGATGATGCCCAAGCCTTGAGGACATCCGGATTCCTTATTTCTGTTGTGATTTCAAGAAGAGCAGAAGCCAAATGAACCTTACTGTTTGGAGAGCAGGGAATGTGCCAGCTACCCAGGACACATTCAGTTGTGATTTTTGTGCTCAGTTTCACTTTACTCTTTCAAGTGAGGAATGGGACACAATCACTGGCTCTGCCAATGTGCAGTAAGATGTTAAGCTGAGGGCAGGCTGGTTTGTGGCATGAACTCTGCAGTAGGTTGATCTGTATTTTTCAGCACTTCCAAAGCTGCTGTGCAGTATGCTGCTCTCTGCGTCTTTGCATGTTGGTGTGGGTTTTTTTGGGGGAGGGAGTGGGGAGAGATGGATTTGGAGGAGGGGTTTTGGGTTTTCTTGTGTTTTGAGGGCTTTTTTCCTAAATTAACTTCCTACACACCTTTCTTCTAAGGTTGGGTTTTTTTTATGAGAAACCTTGCAACTAGATTTAATAGAGGCCTAAGATGGGGCTGTTAGGATGCATACTGTTGTGGTTTAACCTCAGTTGGCAACTAAGCACCACAGAGCCGCTTGCTGAGGTTTGAGTAGCTGTGGTGCCTGTTATGGGGGTTGGAGTGGCCGCGGTGCATGTCGTGGGGATTGGAGTGGCCACAGTGCATGTTGTGGGTGTTGGTCTTTGGATGGTATTCTTAAATAGTTGTTTAACCCTAAACAAGATCTGAACCAAATTCAGGATAAGTAGCAGTAGGAAGATGTTGGTTTGAATGATCCAAGGATATTCAAAATTCTCAAAAGGTGTTGTAACTAGCCTGGAGGAGAAAGGGAGGGTAAAGGAGTAACAGAAAATGTCCCCATCTGTTTCCCTAATAGACTGTTTCTCCAAGGAGAAGAGATAAAAAGTGTAATTCTTAATATTTTCTGAGAAATGGCTCCCAAAGCTCCTGAAGTGCGGGAGCTTCAGGAATGATGGCAGTGCTGAGTACAAATACANTGTCCTGCCTGCGCTCCCTCCCAGCTTCTTGTGCACCTGGCAGAGCATGGGAAGCTGAACAGTCCTTGACTAGACTAAACACTACTGAGCAACAACTAAAACATCAGCATGTTATCAACATTATTCTTATCCTAAATCCAAAACCAGAGCACTATACCAGCTACTAGGAAGAAAACTAACTCTATCCCAGCTGCAATCAGGACACATCCTAAAAGATCCAGTGAGTATAAAGGAATAAGATTTTCAGTCTGCATGCGTTATTGACAGCCTCCTATATCATCTTCTACAGGTACACTTGCAGGATATCCAACAACTGCATGATAGTTGGACTAGCTGAACTATTTAAGTGGCATGCATGTGTTTATTCAGAAGGATGAGAAGCTAAAGTATCTTATAAGTGTTTTAATAGGCAGTTTCTCTCTTGGGGCCTGACTGTTTACAGAACAAATTGGCTTCCTGCGCTTGTTTCCATTTAACAAACCATACCTTGTGCATATAACAAGTGCTACGAGAATAGTTCGATTCAAGTCCTTCAGGCTAGAGAGGATTCTTGTTCTGTACTCTAGGGATCATCTGAGTACTTAGGATGCCACAATTAGTCTCAGTGTGTTTATGTGTGTGGGATTTCTCATTTTTCCTTTTTACTTCTTTCAGTTTATTTGTGTCCCTCTGTGATTTTTTTTTTTTTTTAGCTTTGCCCAGTTTCTCTAATAACATATGAACTCAGATGAGTTTTGAAAATCATGGTGTTTAAAATGACTAAAAATGAGGCAAAGACAAATTTAACTAATACAGCTGTATAAAGGTAAATACAATGCTGTTTAGGTAAAGCATGTGTTATTAAGGACAGTTTACCACCTTTATTAAGTTTACCACCTTTGGAAGAAGGGGCAGGCAACTCAAGAAGAGTAGAGGGATCTCATTAGGTCAAGCAGAGAGGAAATTAGAAAGGCAAAAGCTCGGCTAGAACTCAATCTGGCCTCTGTTGCAAGAAATAATAAAGTTTCTACAAGTACATTGACAATGAAAAGGGAGCCAAGAAGAATCTCCACCCCCTATTGGACACGGGGGGAACATTGCCACCAGGGATGAGGAAAAGGCTGAGGGACTTAATGCCTTCTTTGTCTCTGTCTTTAATAGTAAGACCACTTGTCCCCAGGGTATCCACCCCCCTGAGATGGCAGACGGGGACAGAGAGAAGGATAAACCCCCCATAATCCAGGAAGAAACAGTTAATGACTTGCTACGCCACCTGGACACTCAGAAGTCTATGGGGCCAGATAGGATTCACCCGAGAGTGCTGAGGGAGCTGGCAGAGGAGCTTGCCAAGCCACTCTCCATCATTTATCAGCAGTCCTGGTTAACAGGGGAGGTCCCAGACGACTGAAGTCTTGCTAATGTGACGCCCATCTACAAGAAGGTCCGGAAGGAGGATCCGGTGAACTACAGGCCTGGCAGCCTGACCTCAGTGCCAGGGAAGATTATGGAGCGCCTTGTCTTGTGTGTGCTCAGTGGGCATATTCGGGACAACCAGGGCATCAGGCCCAGTCAGCATGGGTTCATAAAAGGCAGATCCTGCTTGAGCAACCTGATCTCCTTCTATGACTGGGTGACGCGCCTAGTGGACGAGGGAAAGGCAGTGGATGNGTGTTTGGTTTTGGGCCCCTCACTACAAGAAGGATGCTGAGGTGCTGGAGCATGTCCAGAGAAGAGCAACAAAGATGGTGAAGGGCCTGGAGAACAAGTGTTATGAGGAACAGCTGAGGGAACTGGGGTTGTTCAGCCTGGAGAAGAGGAGGCTTAGGGGAGACCTTCTCGCTCTCTACAACTTCCTGAAAGGAGGTTGTAGTGAGGAGGGTGTTGGCCTCTTTGCCCGAGCAACCAGTGATAGGACGAGGGGTAATGGCCTCAAGTTGTGCTAGGGGAGGTTTAGATTGGATATTAGGAAAAATTTCTTTACTGAAAGAGTGGTGAGGCATTGGAACAGGCTGCCGAGGGAGGTGGTGGAGTCCCCATCCCTGGAGGTATTCAAAAAACATGTGGATGTGGCACTTCAAGACATGGTTTAGTAGTCATGGTGGTGTTGGGTTGACGGTTGGACTAGATGATCTCGGAGGTCTTTTCCAACCTTCATGATTCTATGATTCTGTGATTTTATTTGTAATGCATAAATGCACACAAAGCATTCTTAATATTTGAAATAACTTAAAACAAATGGTATTTTACATTACTCACGTTTCTAAAGCAATAGAGTCTTTTAATTGTTCTCTACAAATTGTATAGCACATTTCATTTCTGTAGATAACCAGTACTTTCCAGCAAATAAGAGCAGGCATATCCTGTAGTTCTAAAAAACGCATTATTTGTCTGTAATATTCTCCAAAGATAGTAATAACTGGTCCATACTCCTCTTCCTCACTAAAGTCAATGTTCAGGTTTATGTGTGTTAAGACTTTGTAGCCTGCTGGTTCAAACTCTTATTCCAAGAAATGTTCCGAGACCAAGTTTTCTAGTCCCAGAGACACAATGAAAGGGACATTTCTTTCTGCACTTCCCAGTTAGAACCCCTTAAACTGATCTTTTAATAGTATGATCAGTAGTGGTTGTTGCTCATAAGCCCCTTGGAAGAAGTAGTGTAGGACAAAAAGATTAAGGAAACACTGAAAAATACATTCTCAGATTCTCAAAGCCAAACAGTTGTGGTTTTCTCCCCTCTAAAAATTATAGTAATTTTTTTTTCTTTCTACAGTATCAAGGATTCAGCTATTAAATTGCTGTTCTGACTCAGCAGCTGGTTTTTCATAGTGTGGAGCACTGGATTTGAGATAGATCAAAAAGAAGAATAGTAAGTGGCCAAACTGAATCTGTGGAAAAATAGTTTGTTTTCCATTGCAAGATTGTAACAGTGAATACCTGCCAGAGACAGGTACAGTTCAATTGAACTACACATGACCCAGAATTTTCTTTATAGCATATCTTGAACATTTAAATTTGGTTAAAAATACATTAAACACAGTAGAGGCCAATAAGCTAAAAGTCTACCAATTTGATTGTTTTATCTCCTTTTTCCAGAACTATCTTTGTTCAAAGGGTTAAACTTTTGTTTATGGGAGTCATGGAAAAAAAAGTCTATTCCTGGAAGTTATGGTCTATTTTTCCTTTTAAGCTTCTACTAGCTGTGGAGCTCTTTATACTTTGCAGTTTGTCAAGCTGCTTTACCTATCATTACATCTCATATTCAGACCTTAGTTACTATTATCAGTCTACTTTCAAATGAGGTGTTCCGCTGTTCAGAGTTCTAGTATTGCTAATGTTAGGGGAAGAGTTGCTGGAGCAAAGTCGTACTTCGCTATGCTTTCTTTTAGCACGAAGTGGCTCTGTGGAATGGAGCATTTTCTCAGTTTGTGTTCTGGATCTCTCTGGTTTCTTCAGTATTTATCAGTGAAAAAAAGAATGATCTTTAACAAGCTGCTAGATAAGTGTATTATGTATCATATTGCTTTCTTTTTTTTTTGCTAAAATGTGAATCCAGGGAATTAAGATCACCTTCTCTAATCCTTCCTATATTTTTTATTTTTAGTTTGCATACAAATTACATCTCCTGCTTTTCAAAAATTAAGCTACAGTGCCTCCAGCTCATGCAGCTTGTACCTCCATTTTGCATTACTTATTTTGCTCCTTATTTGAGTTCTGTCATGGGTTAGAAATTATTTTAGGATAATACTATGTATCTGTCCATGTGTTGGTTTTGTTAAGCAGGAACCTATCTGGAAAATGAGAATTTGATCACGGTTGAATACTTTGAGCAGTTAGCAGCAAATACAAGAGGTCTTAACTTTGATATATTCTTCTTTCTTACAAAAGCAAAGTTTGGATGTCTAAACTGGAATTGGTAACTATGACAAGTAGTGAGTGGCTTTGAGCTTGGGTGCCTTCTGTTTTGAATGTGTTTTGTGCAGCGTTTGAGTTCAAACAAAGTGGTTTTCCCTACTGAAATGACCATACTGAAGTATTTTGCTCTTTCTAAGATGACCGTTCATGGCTGCTGAGATTCCTTGAAGGGAAAAATGGCACGTTCCTAAACACAGTTGAAACTTCAAAGTGAGAACAGCTGAATTGGGTATTGTAACCCGAGGACCTGGCCCAAATGGGAGGACTGCAAAAACTCTTCCCCAGAGGAAGTAAAGACAAAATTATAAGTGAATGCAGTCGAAGGTCAGTAGCACAGATAATCCAGGAGCAGTGTTGTGTTAAAGAAAAAGGTGTAATTGTAATGGTGGTGTTTGTACAGTGACTGACAGAAACAGTACTTTTTTTAACAGTTAAGCGCTTTTAACTTTGCATTTGAAACACAAGTTTTGCTCTTGTGGATTCTTGGACTTCGCTTTTTCTTCCTCTAAGCCAGTTTTAGAGGCTATTTTGAATATGATATTCAAATAATTCTGGCATTTTTCCTTAAGAACTGAGTAGAGTTTGAAAACTGGGTACCTTAATCTATCTTTTCCTTTCAAAGAGTTGTTTTTTTTCCCAACAGATTCTTGCTATGTTAAACAAGTGAAGCCATATAACAAACATTTCGGTAATCAGGCCAACATAAAGCACTCATAAATTATCACCAGGCAGCTCTAAATCTGTCATAAATTCTTACTGACTTGTTCACAGGAATGTTTATGTAATTGAAAGAAAATATAGAGAGGAAGTTAAGTCTCTTTTTTTAAAAGTTAAATCAACTATAGTGAGATGAACAACACCCACACACTTGGCTTTGGATCAGCGGAGACATTCTTGAACAGCAAATCTTTATGAAATCTTTATTATGAAATCAAATTCAAGCTGTAAAAATTAGCAGCTTTCCAGGTGTCACCAATCGTACTCTGCTTGCATATTCCTCCTATAACAGGTTATCACCTCGGTCAGGGAGGTACAGATTTGGAATCATTCCAGCAAAACAATTTTTGGCATGTCTGGGAACATAGATGTCATGTAGGATGTGTTAAAGCTGAGAAGCATTGAAAGGGGTCCAAGGAGTCACTGTTCTGCAGATGTGGGGGGAAAAACACCCCACCAAAAAACCTGCTCAATGAGATGCTGTCTTACATGATGTCCCTTAAAAAGAGGTGAGAAAGCTGCAGTGAAACACAGATAAATATGTTAGGAAATGTTTATGATATCTTGGAGTGCAAATTATAAAGTAAAGTATAGGAGCAACTGATAAGGGTTTGTGTGCCAGCAAGTGAAATATCAATAAGCAAAGTAAACGAGAGGTCATTTAGTATTAAACAGAAAGCAGCTTAGTCCATTGATCACAGTGACACAGTTGTAAAACACGACGTTGGAAAGACAGAATATTTGGAATATATTGATCACAGGGTTAGAAAGTTTATAATTTTAACAGAACAGGTGGCAAGGATGCATTTGTTCAAACTAAAGAATTTTGAATCATTAAGTCCAAACAATAAATAGCCAAGTATCTGAGATGGATAAGATTAAGTGTCCTTCAAATCACACGTGGTAAAATTCATCACATCTTGAAAAAAATGAGAAATTTCTAAAGGATTATGAATCATAGATGATTCTGATGTTTTGAAAGAGGTGACCAAAGCAACTGTTGATCTGAAGTCATTCCTGACTAAAATAGCAGAATGGCAGGTTTAAGGTTATATGGAAAAGTAGAGTCTACTCTGAACATCACAGAACTTTTACAGGTGTTGCTAACTGTTGTGGTTTTACAAGAGACTGGTTTCAGCAAACATTGCTGACAGATTTCTAATTGTTTTGCTTGTGTGTGTGTGTGGGGGTTTGTTGGGTTTTTTTTAACTCATCAGTGTCAATACATGAACTTTGGATTTCTTTAGGGAATTTGATTTATTATCATGCAGCATTTTGATTTAAAAGAGCTTCTATTCTACAGCACTGGTGGAGAACATATTAGCTAGATTAAAATATGGGTCACATTATTGGTACAGTGTTATTTAGTGGTTTTGTCCATGATCTATAAAACCTTTGACAATAAAGCTGCAGATCATATAAATTGGCTAAAGAGTGAATTGCAAGAAGTAGCTATCACAATATGATGCATGTCTGCTTTCAACATCTAACAGTGTGTTTTTGTTACCTTATGGACAAAGTATAGCTTTGTCATACATAGCTGACTTAAGAATGCCAGTGAGACGACCTTGAAAATGGTGGTGTGGAAATGTATTGATGATACCATCCACTTTAAACTCCAAAGTGTCTGCAGTGGTGTGTAAACAAGGCCTGTGGGTACATAAAAAGGACCTGTCTTGGAGGAGTGAGGAAGTGATCTATATGTGCTTCATTAATAAGACATCAGCTGGAGTAGTGCATAATGCTCTGGGATTTGTATTTCAGGGACAAAATGGATTAAACCAAAATTTAGAAGAGGACCACAAAAAGTGATCCAAGGGCTGGGCAAAAGTCTTGCAGTGTAACGTTGAGTTGAATTTGAGTTGAAGCCACCACAGCTTCACCAAGGGCAAGTCCTGCCTGACTAACCTAGTGGCTTTCTATGAAGGAGTGACTGCATCAGTGGACAAGGGAAAAGCAACGGATGTCATCTATCTGGCCTTCTGTAAAGCCTTCAATGCGGTCCCCCACAACATCCTTCTCTCTAAATTGGGTAGATATGGATCTGATGGGTGGACTGTTCAGTGGATAAGAAATTGGTTGGATGGTCACATCCAGGCTTGGGGCAGAGTGGCTGGAAAGCTGCCCAGCAGAAAAGGACCTGGGGGTGCTGGTTGACGGCCGGCTGAATATGAGCCAGCAGTGTGCCCAGGTGGCCAAGAAGGTCAACAGCATCCTGGCTTGTATCAGGAATAGTGTGGCCAGCAGGAGGAGGGAAGTGATCGTGCCCCTGTACTGGTGCTGGAGAGGCTGCATCTCGAATGCTGTGTCCAGTTTTGGGCTCAAGAAGGACGTCGAGGTGCTGGAGCGTGTTCAGAGAAGGGCAACAAAGGTGGTTAAAGGTCTGGAGAACAAGTCTTCTGAGGAGCAGCTGAGGGAACTGGGGTGGTTTAGTCTGGAGAAGAGGAGGCTTAGGGGAGACCTTCTTGCTCTTTACAGCTTCCTGAAAGGAGGTTGTAGTGAGGTGGGTGTTGTTCTCTTTTCCCAAGTAACTAGCGATAGGATGAGAGGAAATGGCCTCAAGTTGTGCCAGGGGAGGTTTAGATTGGATATTAGGAAAAATTTCTTTACTGAAAGAGTGGTGAGGCATTGGAACAGGCTGCCCAGGGAGGTGGTGGAGTCACCATCCCTGGAGGTATTCAAAAAACATGTGGATGTGGCACTTCAAGACATGGTTTAGTAGTCATGGTGGTGTTGGGTTGACAGTTGGACTGGATGATCTCAGAGGTGTTTTCCAACCTTAACAATTCTATGAATCTATGATTCTATGATTCTGTCCAGTGGGTAGTGGTCAATGGCTCGATGTCTGAATGGAGACCGGTGACAAGTGATGTCCCTCAGGGGTCTGTACTGGGACCAGTGCTGTTTAATATTTTCATCGATGACATAGACAGCGAGATTGAGTATACCCTCAACAAGTTTGCAGATGACACCAAGCTGACTGAGGCAGTTGACACACCAGAAGAATGGGATGTCATCCAGAGAGACCCAGACAAGCTGGAGAGGTAGGCCTGTGTGAACCTCATGAGGTGCAACAAGGCCAAGTGCAAGGTCCTCCACCTGGGTTGGGGCAACCCCCCATATCAATACAGGCTGGGAGATGAACAAATTGAGAGCAGTCCTGTGGAGAAGAACTTGGGGGTACTGGTGGATGAAAAGCTGGACATGAACCAACAATGTGTGTCTGCAGCCCAGAAGGCCAACCATATCCTGGGCTGCATCAAAAGAAGCGTGGCCAGCAGGTTGAGGGAGGTGATTCTGCTGCTCTACTCTGCTCTGCTGAGACCTCACCTGGAGTACTGCACCCAGCTCTGGAGCCCTCAGCACAAGAAGGACATGGTACTGTTGGAGCGGGTCCAGAAAAGGGCCACAAAAATGGTCCGAGGGCTGGAGCACCTTTCGTACAAGGACAGACTGAGAGAGTTGGAGTTGTTCAGCCTGGAGAAGAGAAGGCTGTGGGGAGACCTTATTGTGGCCTTTCAGTACTTAAAGGGGGCCTATAGGAAAGATGGGGACAATCTTTTTAGCAAGGTCTGTTGTGACAGGACAAGGAGTAATGGTTTTAAACTAAAAGAACGTAGATTTAGACTGGATATAACAAACAAATTTTTTACAGTGAGGGTGGTGAAACACTGGAATGGGTTGCCCAGAGAGGTAGTGGAGGCCCCATCCCTAGAAACATTCAAGGTCAGGTTGGATGGGGCTCTGAGCAACCTGATCCAGGTAAAGATGTCCCTGCTGACTGCAGGGGGGTTGGGGGGGGTTAGGGGCAAAGGTCCCTTCCAACGCAAAACATTCTATGATTCTGTGATTCTATGGATTTTTTTTGTTGAATTGGAGAGAAGGCTGAGAAGTGATGTATTCGTGAGGTGTGGGAGAGAGGCAGGGCATTTCAGCCTTGCTGACAACAGAATAACAATTTCCATTGGCTGGAAGAAAAAAAACACTTTGTAAAATCATGTAAAGCAAGGGAATTGGTTCTTAATTTCTACTTCTCTATGCAAAACTGAGTCTAAACAAACATCTCTGAAAAACTTTCACTTTCTACAATGCTCCCAGCTGTTCTGTATGCTTCAAATGTTATGGATTCTTATAAAGCTAAGAGCTTTATTGCCTTGCTTTGCATGTCTCACCTGAAAACAGGTACAGAAAGGAACTTAAGAGACCCTCTGATAAAGTTCCTTGTCTCAGCTCTGCATAGTGTGTGCTAGGAGAGTGACTGTAATGAAACACTAAGATTCAGAGGTTTTGTTGGTCATCTGTGGATCAGGAAGAACTTCATTCTTGTTCTGTATAATTTGGCCTTTAAATCTTTTCACCTTCCTTTGAGATTGGCTGCTTTAGGAAGTACAGTATTAAACACAGGTGAGCTGTGCCTTCAGGTGAGACAGGTATTCATCTTTTTGTTTTCCTAGTAATTGTTTAATTTTCTAGATTTGAGGTAGTTGGGCTAGCTAATTCCTGAAGCTTGAAGCAAGTATAGCTGAGTGAAATGTAATGGCTGTGATAAAGAGATGACTGTGGTGAGTGATCTAACATCTTTTCATATTAAACTCCAATCTTATACAGCATTCCCAGATACTGAGAGGTTTCAGTAGATTCACTCAATTCCATTGCAGAATTGTCCACCTAATCTGTCACTGATACCTTCCAGACAGTATATAACAGGATAAGTATATAAAGGTAAGTTAAAGTAAAAAAACACTAATCTTTTTTGTAACATAAACTCCAGAAATAAGTTGTGCTAGCTTCAATTATATACATTAGGGTATTTTTGCTTAGGACATGCCCAAGCCTTAATCTGCAGCCTAGCAATTATCATTATCCAATAATCACAAGCGCAAGAATGAAGACTGCACTGCATCTAAGGTATCGTTAAAATTAGTGTAGTCTATTTCTTTTTTTCCTCATGGTGTCACTATAGGATAAAGTTAATGCTCTTTGGATATTCTGTATACTGGAACATATTTCCATTTCCTCTGTCTCATCCTGAATTTCTGAGTTTTCTAATATTCGTTTAGAAAAGATGGTAACAAATGTGCTGCCTTGAAATTTGCACATGTTCTCTCAATCACTGACCCATCCTTAACATTGCATGTGACTTTTTCATTTTGTTTTTTTAAAAGGATTTAATATTAGAATAAATTTAGCTTTGGAAAAGGATCTGGAGAATTTGAACAGTTCTTAATGACTTGAAGGTAGGAATTGCCATGTTTAAAAAAATTACAAAAAGGTGTGTATCTTACAACTAAGTGAGCTTATGGCGATAAATCAGTGATATGTTTTCTATGTGTGAGGAAGAAGTCTAAGGCCCTCAGTTTCTGTCTACGCTTCACTTTTTCTTATGTGGTTGTAAAGTGTTTTGCTTTCTTGATTGGTAGAAAAAGTAGTTTTCTTTTCAAAGCTTTTGGTGACAAGAGGAGAGAGAGAGAGAATTTTATTTTGTTTACATACTGATAGCATTTTTGTCTGTCTAGCTGTTACCACTTTACCCAGACCCACATTCTCAGAGATACCTACGTACTTCCACAGCAGAAGGGTAAAAGATGTGGCCCTAGCAAGGGCATAGGAATGTTAAGTAGGGCTGAAGAGAAATTTGCTTGTGGTATTTTGGGAGCGGGAGCCAGGCGTGGAGGTGCTGTTTCCCATTCCTGCATTTGGAGCATATCCTTCTTGAAAGACAAGGACCATAGGTCATTTCCGTGATTTCTCTTCTCTGCCTCTTCAGTAGGACAGCGGTGTTTGGGCTGGTTGCATTCAGGATTGTGATGAAGATGAGTGTGACTGTCTAGTCAGTGGGAGGGAAATCATCCACTAGTTCCACAAAATCTACATCCTAGTATGAACTTTGACTGTTATTGAGTCTTGTATGTTTGTTTCTGTTAGCCGAGCTTGTGATCACCCTCTGTCTAGCTTGGGTTATCAGCTCACAGGTGTGAAATTTAACTAGATGCAGTATATTCAAGGCTGGACTTGATAGCAGTAGGGTCAGTTTGCTAGCTTAGCAAAGAAGTTGGTTCACCTAAAGAAGTTACAGAGGACTAAACAGTTACAGAGGTTTTCAGCAGAAGCCTGAGCATTAACCCCCTGTGCTTTCCAGTGAGCTGAAAATCCTGTCAATATTCCCAGCAAGTTAAGAGTCCTTTTTTGTTCCACTCTCTTCAGCTGGTCTTTTTACATGAGATAACAGATATCCCTCTTATTAGGTAAGTGCCCACATCCAAACATTGTCTCTAATCCGTATGCCGTATCTTTCACTTACATATTTGTCACTGCCACAAAGTTCCTCCATAGAGTCAATTGTTCTTTGGGCTGGTAGTTTGGAGACAGTTGAAGTTACTATTTTTAGACTGTTGTCTTCATGACATCTTAGACATCATCCTCCAGTGAAGTGTGAAGTTGAACAGCACACATTGAAAGAAATCTAGGGCAAAATTAAATGAGAGTTCTGCACATGGCACAAACTACCTGTTTTAATCTAGGATGGAAGCTAGGAACTATTTCACAGTTGGATGTGAAAGTTTATTAGTTGTCAGTTTCTGATGCTGAGATGTTGGCTTCAGACTGCAAAGCATGTGTAACATTGTGGTTCTGCAGGAGGAGCAGCCGCTCATAAACTTACTGGCAGAATATCAGAACCAGATACGCTGAGTGTCTCCTCCTGCTAGCTGTGTGCAGTAGCTCCTCTGGCTTTTAATGAATACCAGGCCAGGTTGGAGGAGTCACCACGTCCAGTCTGAAATGCAACATCTGCTTTAAGAAAACCTCCATAACACAGATCTTCTCTGTTGTTTCCTCAGGAGTTTCTCCAGCCTTTAAGCTTTCTTCTAGGAGCAGCTTTTTTACCTTGCTTATTAGAGACCCAAATAATTCTCAGAATTCTTTGCCACCCACACTTACCTCATTTTGATTCCAATGTCCTGATCTTCTCATGTCAAATGCAATCTACTTCCATATACTCTTTTTTTGCCCTTTCTCCCCCCTCCCACTGTAAGGCAGTTGTTGCAGTTAACTCCTGTTTTTGCATCATCCAAATGGTCCAGTTTCTTCACATACTTTCATTGACTGCCTCTGCTTCCCTCTTACCTTGAGTAGAGATCAAGAATAGCAATTCTCCTCACTTTCTGATCTTTCGGAGGTGTCTGGCTTTTTCCCTACCTTCACTTTTAAGACTGACCATTTTCCCCTTACTGCTTATACACTTCCAGCATACGAGGAACTTTAACGGAAAGTCACCTTGACCAAAAAGGATGAAAGATCAAGTGGTAACTGCTTTGGGTTAGTGCAGGTTTGTAGAAGGCTCTTTGGATCTGAATAAAGGAATGCTGAACCACTGTCCCATGCCAGAGGAGACCCACTGGACTTCTCTCCAACTGGCTTATGCTAAGTATCAGTTAGTGAGGGAAATGTCTCCCTGTAAAATGGCAGGTTTCTGCAAATACAGAAGTGTCTTATGTCTGTTAACTCTTCTCTCTCCTTCCAGTTTCAATTTATGTCTGCTGTGGGGGCTCCAACTGTCCAGTGACTCACTGCATCCCAAAACTTTTCTCTTCACACTCATTCCCTGCCCCACCAGTCTTTCATCTGTCTCATTTTTCATCAGTCTTGCTAGCCATCCTCAGTCTCTTTTGCCCTGATTATCTCTCCCAAACAAGTTCAGCAGCTTACTGTGCCACCTTACCTGCTTGACATCTCTTTGATGAACCTGGATCAAATTCTTCCTGCAAGCTGACAGTTCTTGTTGTTTCACTCATTTCCTTTACATCTGTTTAGAGTTGTGCTGCAGCTCCTGTCTCATCCTTTAATTTTAGGGGTCACCCAGCTACATAAGAGGTGCCCCAGTTTCATAGCCTGAAAATCTGGCTACTTTGTACTTTTCGTGCCTGAAGTGAATGTGTTTTAACATAACTCCCCTTGTGAGTCTTTACAGGGTGCGACTAAATATGGAAAGTCAGCAGTTCAGTAGTGCACTGAAAAACCAGTTAATTAAGGCCTTTAAAGTATGAAGTATTTACCACCTGTAAACAAACTCTGTATTCTAAACCAAAACTGTCTCCACAGCAATGCCTGGGTTTGCACTGGACAAAATCCAAAGCCCAAAGAAATTGGGGAAAGGGGATGGCAGGACCTTTCACTGACTTCAGTATCTTTCGGATCAGGCCCCTTATCTCCTTTAGCAATGATACAATGATGCACAAAGCACTGGGACTGTACAACTTCATTTTATTTTGTGTGCTTTTATAGGATATAAATAAATGACAAAATTACAAAATTTATAACTGGAAGCCCAAGCATATTTACATAAGTATTTGTTGCAGTGAGGCTACTATTTACTGTTCTCCTATACATTTTTCCTTTTGGTACCATATTTTTAGTGTTATTTTTTTTACTGTCAGTTGACTAGGTACATATCAACAGTGAATAGGCAAAATATGTACAAGGAACTCTTTTGTTCAAGTAAATTGAATACTGTATTAAAAGTATGTCATCACTCAGCGCTATGATTAGGTTTAACTAAACCGTATACAATTATCAGGTTTAAACCAAGTTCAATTACCCATTTTTTGGGATTTACCAACTGATGATTCTAACTGAAAACCTCAGCTGGATATGAAATAATAATTAAAAAAACATTAAGACAACCACACAATTTATCAATATCTCTATAATGAACTTCAAAATGATTCACAATTTGACTGGATAGAACAATATACGTTAAAATGTCATTTTTTCTCCTATAGTGATATTTGTACTGTTATAATTTCAGTTCTACATAAATATACATCATGGTATTATACAAATACTCCACAGACATTAAAAAAATTAAAACACTTCAAAGAAAATGTAAGTAAATCTTATTTAATCAAATATTAAGCAAATGCTTAACTATTTTGTTCCATGAAAACATTTTTATTACTTTGGAATTTTTTTCTTTTTCTCACTATTTTTATTTAGAAAATGTTTTGCAGTAGAATTTTATCAACACTCTTCCAAACAAGCTTTCTGTGACAGAAATCTTGATAGCAAAATCCATGGTTTTGACTTTTTTTTTTTAGAACCACTGAGATTGTTTTTTTTAAAAATACTAGTAGAATTCATGGCTATAGCAATGTCAAACTGCATAAACTATATGTAGGTGTAGTAGAATGACCATTCCACTTTCATTCCAGACTGATCACACGGAACATCCAGTGCACTGATGCTACAACTCTTATAATTTTCATAATGCTGCAATAGCAGTGGTTTACTTAACTTTAAAATAAACAGTATTTGTCATAATTAATCTGGCTTCCTTCCATAAATAGTAATATGTTTTCCTATAGTACTTCTCTTCCATAAAAATATCTAATAAACGTTTTCTGTGCATTATTAATACCTTTTTCTAACCATTCATAAAACTCTGATCCTTTGTTACAATGCAAGAGGTTCCTATTTCTGTAGAGGATCAAAGGACACCAATGATTACATATAAAACCAGCGCACACAGAAATCAGGGTGCCTAATTTCTTTTTACTTTAATGAGTTCTTTATTCAACACAGTAGTTATTAACGAATTCAGTGGTTTCACAAATACTCTATTTATTAATTCTGGTTCTATTTCAATTAAAAACTGCCAAGATTTAAATAAAAAACCAATCAAATATTCTACTCATAGGCAGCATTAGTGTTAGTTTAGAGACCTTTTGTGTTTTTTTTTTTTTAAAAAGTAGAATTCTAAAATAAGAAATCAAAGAAAGCACTGTGGCAGAGTCACAAGGGAGAACTGCGTGAAAAATAAGGTTTCTCACTCCTCTTGTGGACTGTAATTTTAAAAGTCTTCATATAGTGTCATTCTTCTGTCAGTGCTGCAGGAAGAAGAACATCACCAGAAATGACTGTCAGCCTTTTTTGTTAGTTACAAGGCCACTCATACAGTGCAGTCTTCCTCTCTGCTGGATTGAAACGTTGCCATAAAGGAAAGGCTGTGCTGTGACTGCTTGGCGTGCAAGGCACAACAAGGAACAGGGGGACAGTTTTGTATCAGAAAATTGTAGTTTCATACTTGGTATTAATGCCTCTTTTGGCTTCTTGTCCAGGTTCAACAATCCATGGTAGATTCGCAAGAGTCTTTTGTTCAGATGGATCTATCTGCTTTAAGACAAATGCAAACATACAGATGGGTTACCATCTCTGCGCAGTGTTTCTAGCAGAAGTTTTTTCTTTAAATGAATAGAACACAGAATAAATCCTGTATCGACAAGGTCCTACAGCAAGGACTGAAGTGGTCTACACTCCCATGTACCCATGGTTGCCTTCTTTTTTCTCTTTAGATCAGAGCTGTGTCTATCCCCAAGCTATAGGGCATCATAGGTTGTTTAAACATAAAGCTATGTTTAAAGCTAGACTTAATCCCAAGGAGTCCTTTTGTTACTGAGACAGAAGATCGCATCAGGAAATGTTTTTTTTTTCTAAAATTTTACGGATGAAGATTCTGTGGCAATGGGCAGCAAAGTGTACAGCCATACATTCCCCTCCCCCCTTCTCATCCAATAATTAAGTATCATAGAGTATGGTTCTCACTTTATAGCTAGTGAATATAATACAGTGTGCGGTCATTTTTCCCCTTTCCCTAAGTCATCCTGTGCCTGTATTCTCACTTGATTTAAAATAGTTTTCATAATTGTTTTTAAAAGTTCTACTATAAAAGAATATTTCTCTGTCATCTATGTACTTCAGGAGGGCACTTTAACGGCAATCAAAATGTAGGCTCCTGGGATTCTTAGGAGTTTGGGATTACAAAGAAAATACTAGAAAACTTCATAGAATCCCAGTTTTGGAACAGGAGGGTCTGTCGAGGGTCAAAAAAAGGGGTGAGAAAAGAAGTTGCTTGGTGTGACAAGATAATTGTAAATTGATTTGGATTTGTAACTTGATTTGGATACATATGCAGTGATTCTGTATCAAACAAGTTTGGTACTGATTTTATTTCTTGATACAAGATCAGGGAAGTCCATGGAACCATACAGTATTAGAGGTATGCATTGGCTGTGATCCTCAGCACTTTAAAAAAGCAAAATACGTTAGAATTAGACCAAATCGTTTAACGCTCTGCAATTACTATAAAAGACATACACATAACACAGCCAAGCAACATCTTAAACTGGAGGAATCTGAAATGAGCAGTTGTTCGAAGAGGTTGCCCATGCTGCAGTGACACAAGGCTACCAGCTGATAAGCAGAGGTGGCACAATGGAGACATGGAGCATTTCTGACTCAACAGGTATATTTATACAGCTTCTGTGTATATCAACTCTTAACTGTATAGCTGAATTTTGTTCTTCACATGCAACACTACTTTCTACTTACCACTGACTTCCGAATACTAACACGTGGTTTGGGAATAGGCTTGGAGGGTTTATTTTCAAAGCTTTCTGGGAGGGTTGAAGAATGGCCCCCTTTTCGTGCTTGTAGGGCAAGCTGATAGGCCACCTCAAATGCTTGTCCTAGCGTAAGAATGATTTCATAAGCTAAATTCTGGAACAAAAAAAAAAACAGTTAAAATTGGAGTGAGGTTGAATTATCGTCAGATACATGAAGTGGGGTAGCACTGTCTACAGAAGTGATTTGTAATGTAAATAATTAAAATCACAATGGTAGTAACTTCCTAAGTCTCTGCAATATATAAACATGTCATTTGATTTCTCATTGATTAAAAACAATCTAAATGTAATTTATTGTACTGAAAGTAATTACTTCTAAAAACCTTGAAAACATTGTCTCACTAAACATGAAAACAGGAGTGGGTGAGTGTGTGTCATCTCTCTTTAGAACAAGTACAAGTACATTAACACCCCCAACTTCCCAGCTCACCCGTATCCGCTGCTCTCAAGATCCCACCCATCTTGCACTACTGCACCTATTTGACATTCCACCTTGCTCTATTTTGGATCTCCTCTGCTGACCCATCCTCCTCCAGAGCTGGCAGCCTGACACGCGCTTTCCCTGGGTGTGCACCTCGGGATGCTCTGTGCTCTCACCGAACAGCATGGGAAGAGGATGCAACGTTGGTGTGATGCTTCCAAAAGGACAAAAAGCACGTGTTGAAAGTGCATGCTCTGCTTCACAGGTGCAGTGCACCTATGCATGCATGGAAGTCAGTGCTCTTCTTTGGATGCACATTTCAAGTGCTGGGGCAACCTTCCCCCTGTTTTTTTTTCTAGAAGCAAAAAT
>VZTL01046161.1:0-16607 GCA_013400535.1 Scopus umbretta | reverse complement strand
CATGTCTACTAAACCATGCTCTGAGGGACTCCAAGAGCAGCCAGGGCCATGCACGGCTTGCCGTGTGCCCTGTACCGCTTGCAGCCCAGGTGAATTTGTTTCACGTCAGTGTAGCAAGAAGCAATGCCTGGGGAGTGTGAGCAATGCACGGCTGCTGCAGTGCAGGCTCAGGTCTGGCCATGACCAGCTGAGTCAGCTCTGGCCAAGGCAGGCCAGTGTCATGACTGGTGAGTGCAGAAGGGACGGTACGGTCTCCACCAACTACAAACACGCTGCACTGCGTTGAACCTTAGGTGCAAACATGGAATGCCTCAGCGCCGTGGTGTGTTACTGCAGAGAGCAGGAAGGGGAAGGGGCACCACGGACATGCCAGGGCCTCGGACAGCGGGTGAGAAGTGCCCACACTTTGCTGCCAGTGGCTGCTCGACAGAGGGGTGGGAGCAGTGGACTACAGTGCCTCGTCTTACCTCCAGAGGAGCTCCTGGCACAGGGCGCAAAGTGCTGTTCTTGTTGGAAATGGACTCATGGGCCGGTCCCTCATGGGCCTGCGCATGATGGGGAGACAGCAGCTGTCCTGTCACCTCTTGCCTGGTGCACTGCGAAGTCAGTTCATGCACTGGTGAGAGGAATGAGAGCTTAGGCAGCATCCAACACATAGGCCAACTCTCCTGAATGCAGATTTTTTTCTCCAGTCCATACCAAAATGTAACTGCTCATGTCCTACAGTGCTCACTTTAGATTTCAGAATCCTGTTGCTCCTCTGAATATTTCTCTAGCCAGAGAAATACTTCAGGCTCTCAGATAAATGTATTCCCTCATTTTTTTATCTGTGATTCTGCCTAGCATCAGATTTCTAGATAGATGAGAAACAGCAGCAACTGAATGCAGAACCATAGGACTCTTTCTAGTCACAGACTTCAAAGTAAATTTTTTGAGCACACTTGAGTTTAGGGGAGTCTGCAGTTACAGCTTAGCAAACAGTGCAGAGGAAACAGTAAAGATTCAGAATTCAGAAGGGAACAAGGACTTCAAAACAGTAAGACTAAACAACAATAATTTTCAAAAAGAAGAAAAAAAAAACACCAAACCCAAAAACCAACCCAGAAGCCCACAAGAAAACACAAACCAGAGTTTATGCTGAATATATGACCTAAATCCTGTCTGATGTATGTACTTCATCCTGGAGAATCCTGTTATTTCAGCAAATAGAACAGGGAAGTTCCTAGTGAATAAGAACAAGCATTTCCACTTCTGGTCTAAATTTCAGTTATTACTGAAACTTTCACTCTCTGTTTTCTATGCCAATGATTTGTTTCACATTTTTCCTTCTATCTTTTGAGAGTTGAAGAAAGAATGACATCAAATACACTTTGCACCTAACAAAAAGAATCATTCTATACTTATTTTGAGAAACCTTCAGGTGGCTGAAAAATTTTAAATGCAACCAGCCTTCAGTGTGTCACAGTCCCCTGCGTTGTACCCGAGAGAAATAACTTTTATTTCATTGAGCCAGAGGTCCTTTACTGCAAAAATCATCTTTCATTCTTACAGGAATGGCAGTCTGGTAAGGAAGGACCTTATCTCTGTTTACATAGTTACTGCTGAGGAGTAGTAGCAAAAATCTGGCATTGAGGATTCAAAAGACCCAGTACATCTGATGCCTTTAACACAGGCTTTGCTATTGTGTTATTCTTTGCAGAACGTTGGCGAGGCGGTGTTCACTTTAGAAATACAGTCTCACATTTGAGCTAATATTATATATAAACTTCCTTACATCTAAACTGAGGGTCTTTTGGCAGTGTTCTGACTCATGTCCACATTAAAAAAAAACAGAATATTCCATGACAAAAATTGTTATTAATATTATTAATCAGACTGGAAAGGAGATCATACAACTCAGTTCTTGCAAATAGTCCCAGTGAGGTCAGTTAGGAAAACCGTATTGAATCAGGGTGGCTTCTTGAATGACTACAAAAACAAGTTAACATTACAATCATGAGTGCTTAATGTAGAGAGAAAATATGGAAAACAGCACTTGGCCTGCTAAGTTTCAAAACACTACCTGACTCAGACTGTTTTTCAGCCTCTTTGTACATTTTAAGCATTTATTTTTGGATAAGTTAAAATGATCTGTTTGGTTCCTCAAACAAGAGAAAAAAAATCTGTGTTTGTTAAAAACAGATATTCACTTCAGTTTTATTAGTTAGGAAAATTATAATCCATGATAAAAATTTTTGAATAATTTCTTCTTACAATGAAAACATTAATGAAACTAGAGGAAAGTCAAAAGGGATATATTCAGGCATTATGGTTTTCTTATTGCTTTTTCTGTACCTTCAAGGCTTCAGGTTATTCATATAGTAAGAGTCACTTGGATGTAAACCTCAGTCAGGGAATCTAAGCAACCAATAATAACAGGAACAATTTACAAAATTACATCCTTAGATAAAGTATTGCCTGGTTCAAAAATCTTTATGGCTTTATCAACTGTGCGCAAGTACATTCTAGCTGATCTCTTAAGGGCTTGGTGAAAGAAGTGTTCAACCGTTATTGGAAAAACAGACACACATGCAGGTACATAAGCTTGAAGTGTCAAATAGATATAAAAGAGCTCATTCTTACCTTGTTGCTCTTGACTAAAGTGCACCGAAACCTGGCCATGCAACTCTGAAGCCTCGTAAGGAAGCTGCTTGTTGGAGCACAAAGACAGCTGGAGCTTGCAGGGAGCAGGAAACACAGTATTAAGGGCACACCTTGAAACTTTGTAAAGGTTCTAAATAGTTTCTAAACTATTTAATATTTATTATTTCTAAACTGTAAATAGTTTCTAAACTATTTACAGCCCATCTCTGTGATTTGATTTTATTTTTACTGTCTATCTTGTTCTTCTGCATCCCCAAACAGATGATAGGGCTGTACTTTGCTACTTGGATCATGCATCCTGACAGGGAAGGTGGAGCAGTGTTTGTTTCTATGTGGTGGCTCAAAGAACGTGGGTGTCTGGCACCCAACTGTGGGATGCTCATCCGGCACAGGCATTTCCCAGAATAAGCCCCTCACTGCAAGAGGTCCTTAGTGCAAGGCTAAGGGCACCAGTCCAGTAGAGAGCTGTCTCTCCAGAAGTGGAATCATAGAATCATAGAATCATTAAGGTTGGAAAAGACCTCTAAGATCATTTAGTCCAACTGTCAACTCGACACCACCATGACTACTAAACCATGTCCCGAAGTGCCCCATCTACACGTTTTTTGACACCTCCAGGGATGATGACTCCACCACCTCCCTGGGGGGGGGCTGCTATTAATCAGGTGAGTTTTCCTGTTCCTTTCAGTATTGTTCCCTGCGACTGACAGGATTGAGGAAAACACTACCTGTGCTCCTGATCTTTCAACCAATCACCCCAGTGCCCTGATGTCCCTTTTGATCACCTTTGGACTTCTCTCCGTGACCTCATCACTGCCAACCTGCATGACCAATAGCAGATAATAGTCAGTAATTGTGATATAACACTGGTTTGGACAGGAGTTTTACCTTAGGTTTTGAACACAAGACTTCAGGGCTTGCATAGTTTTGCACAGAGGATTGTATTGTCCAGTGAAACTGCAGATTTTCATCAAAAAAAGAGAATGTGTGAATTCATCAAACTGATGTATTTTGTAGGAATGATTTTAGAAACAAATAATAGACAGGCCAGGCAATTTGGTTGCAATGTCTTTCCATATTTCTTTATCCAGCATCTTTCCACTGAACAAACCCACTTACTTATTGAATAAGTTCCCTGGTAACTTCAGGGAATAAACATTCATAGCTGCACTAAATACCTGCATCAGAACAAACATGAAGAATGATAAAAAACAAATACTACCTCCTGACCCCAAACAATGATCCCCCTCCAAACAGATTTGTGAGAGCACCATATGTTAGGGTGGACTGTAGCTGCTGAACCCATAGCGTGGGGTGGTGGGTCCCAACCCCATTGCCCCAAAACACTAACAGTTCCCTGGGGAGTTTGGTGTGTCCTCCGAGCCACCTCCCAGCAGGTGCATGGAGGGGAGCAGCCCATGGGCTCGCTGGGAGACAGAGGGAAGCCTGCTTGGTCTCTGGCCCAGGAGAACTGGGTCCAGCTGTGGACTGCCACAGGGGAACACCGTGTCCGAGACCCCCCCGCTCTCTGTGCCACTGTGATGCCAACCAGACTGCCCCTTAGGAAGCAGCAGGCAGTGCCTTCCTGCTTATTGCTTGCGAGCTCTGGGAGTGCCAAGGACTAAACATTGATAATTTTCCTAATTAATGGATTTCTTATCCACTTTCTCTTCATCTGCTTTCTGGGCACTTATATACCAGGCCCGTCACACAGCCTGCAGGGGACAGAGATGGGACTGAATGCCTCAGGGGACTTCGTGTCTGCACTGCTGTTGACTTGCCAGGGGACATCCCTTCAAACTCTGCACTTCTATTTTACTGCCTCTTTCTCAGGGGTGGACATTCCTGTTCCTTAGAAATAACTAGGGTTCGAACTGATTCCTAAATACGATTGTTTTTCTGACAAAGGTGCCTTTTCATTGCTAGGTTGTTGATGTTACAGAATTTTTAAGAGCACACGTTCATTTTTCACATGACTGTCTCAAAGTGTTATATATGCGATTCTCCAGATAAAGGTAGCTTTCTGCAGCTGGGAAGTGCATCCTTTACTGTAGGCTGAAAAAAGTGAATACTATCTAACGAAACTTGAGCTGCCAACATGAAATCACATGTAATGCAAAGACGTGCTGCTTGGAGCCTTCAAAACCCATTTGCTGATTTGGGTGGCATTCAACTTCCAACAGTAAGAATTTGATGGGTCTTTATTTTACACCTTCAAAGAGCTTTAAACAGCTCAAAAGCCTAACTGAGGAAAACACTAGTGAAGAAAATATAAACAAGTGTGAGTGCAAGTAAGAAAGGAACAAACACCTGGAGAGCAAGCTTTTTTGAAGCTCTGTGATGGCCAGAGAATAACAGTGGAAGAGCTTTGAACATACATTTTTTCCAGTCCTTACTACATTCAGTAACACCTCATTACTCTTTGTCATAAGCGAACTAGGACAAAATAATTACTGTGGTAGAGCAGCTGCATGTGGATTCTTCTACTGATGTGAGAGAAATTAAAATGACTCTAAGAATTTAGCACTGATCATCGGTGTTGTCCAGTTATGCCTCTCACTGAGTCAGTCACATGTGGAGTCTTTAATTGTGCTATATAATTTTTCAACCACAAGTGACAAGAAAAAAAACCCATATATGCCTTTATTACAAGATTTTTTGCAATGGGGGTTAATTTGGCTTTTTTAGTAGGAATGCCCTTTATACAGAGGACTGCTCAAGCACCTTTGATGTGCCAGCATGACCTACTTGCCAGCTGAAGAAGTGGCCTGCATATCACAGATAGAGCTACTTACCTCTATAAATTTTCATTGTTATGTTCTGGTGGGGTTTTGGATGTTTTTGGTTTTGTTTTTTTTTGTTTGTTTGTTTTAATTTCTACAACTTTTCTTTGTGCCCTTGCTCCTAAATCTCATTTATAAGCAGAATGTTTCCAGCTGAATTAATCATCAAACAGCCATGCTTTTCTTTTGGCAATACACAGCTGGGTCAGGCTCTGTCTAGCCCATACAGGTATTAGAGATAGCAGGTGTCCAGCTCTTCCCTCCACTGTGAAATGCAGTGGGAGAAGTCACAAGCAAGTGTGGAAGGAGCTGAAAGCCATCAGTGTAGAGAGTGCACTCTTTTCCTCTTGGTTTGGGGCTAGGTCTGCTCTTTGTTTTAGGGGTGATGCTGCCAGAACCCGATTCACTTTCCATTTCTGGTCTTGATGTCCTAGGCATGAACAGGCCCCATCATGTCTACTGTTTCATCTGCCTCCTTGTCAATAGTGTCCAAAGCCACCAGATCCAGCGGGGTGTCCCAGTGTTGGGGAGTAGTAACCAAAGGACTATAGCTCAGGATGGTTGAAGACGCTGTCGGTGTAGCCCTACTCAGCACACCGAGGGCTGAAGATCTGATGCAGAAAGGTGATAGAGATGTCTGAAGTGGGACTTACACATAGCTTCCTCCAGACAAAATCAGATCCTGGGAAACCCCTACTCAGTTCCTGATAAAACCTGGGGTCTTAAAACACAGAGGTGTTTTTTTTCTTGCAGTACAACAGTCCTTGGGTACCTAAACCTTTACAGAAGGTACAGCAGCATCATTGACAGCCCCAGGGCACACCTGCAGGAAGGCTGACTGAAATGCCTCTGTGAGGTTTAGTGCTGTGGCACTTCTACCTGAAGCCTTCACTTGTCAATAGAGTAGCTGAAATATCCACTTCTGCCAATGTGATATTGGGAAGCTCAAGAAAGGACTGTGTCAGTTCCCACTGCCTAGAGCTGCAGGCCTTTTGGTCACACTGTGATGGCTCCCTTCTCTTCTGCTAAACATGTTAATAATGTTGTATTGCCATGGCAATTGCATACTAATAATGCCTTTGCACAGTCATGGGACTCTTCTTCATGTTGGAGGCATATTCATAAATAGCTCTACAAGTCCTTTAAAAACAAAAGCTTTTGTAGTTCTGGTATCAAATGAATCTCAAATTATTATTTTCAAGTTAAACAATTAAGCTATTTGAAAAATGGAGAGTACCACATGTATGATGTCCTTCACACGATTTTTAACATACACTTTGGAGGTATTTCAGTTAGTAAAGCACAGAGACAGTTTTTTGTCGCAAAGTATGCTTTTTTTTTAAAAATATATTTTCATACTAACCATGTCACTATATATACACTCATGCATACACAATTTCATGTGTAGCAGGTCTCCTATCTCAAAAAGCATAGATTGAGCTGAAAAGCTTCATAGAAAGCCAACAAGTATGATCAAATATCTGTAATGGCTTCTGCATAAAAACCAAAGGAACAGGCTGAGAATCATTGGTCTGAAAAGGGATGCGTTAGGAAGGATATTATTTCATGGATGGAGAAATTTATACGAATGAGCTATTCACTGTCTTCTACAGCACAAAACTCAGAACCACCACAGAAAGCTAGTTGGAATCAGTTCCAAGCAAACAAAGGCAGTTCTTTGCAGTGTGTTGTACAGATGGGAACTTCCCCACAAGGATATTTACCTGGGAGCAAAAGAGAGACTGGACAAGTAATTGGGGATATCCACTGGGGCTTATAGGTTCCTCTGAGCCTCCTCAGCTGGAGGCTGAGAAAACGCAAGTGGGAGGCATTGTCTCTGCCCGCACAGTTCCTACTCTATGTGATGTGTCCACGTATGGCTGCAGCTGCTGTCAGAAACACCCTGCTAGGAGAAGCAGGAGCAGGGCTTCCCAATTCAAGGGTAGGAGCCACAGGTGACCCTGGTGCAGACAGTCCCTCACCATCCCTGGTGCAGTCACACACAGTTCAAACACAGTGGGCAGAGCTGGCTGCTGGGGCAGGGTTGATAAACAGCCCCAGACATGGCAAGCAGCAAACAAGGTCCAGGATCCAGCTAGGGAGCCCAGCCAAGGAGCAAAAGGAAACCAGACTGGAGGCAGGACTGGAGAAGAGGCTATGCTGTGGTTCCAGAGTCCATCCAGAAGACAGGACCAGAGACAGGACTGAATTCAGATACACTCACAGCAGAGCTCAGACAGAATCTGGATTCCCGTGTCTGAGCTGAAATGGGGCTCTTGTGCCATGGGCAGAGAGTGTGCACAGAGTCCCAGCTGAGGCTCATCAAGGCAAGTAAAGTCCATCAATAGCCTCAGGGCCCTGCCATACAGGTTCTTTAAAGGCTTCACATCAGGCTTTTCCTTGCAGGCACTTAGTGCAGAGCACATCCAGTCTAAATAAAGAACTTTGTCTTTATCTTCATGCTGTTCCTGATCATGCCTGCATTCCATCTGTGGCAAAACATTGCTTGCTTGTGAAAGACTATGGTTACCAGCTGCTGCAGAGGAAGTATCCTCATTAGAAGTGCAAAGCTTCTGCTACAGCCTGGAGTACACTACAAAGATCTGTACTTTTTGCTTGGCTCTAGTCATTAGTTGCAGAAATAATCAGATAAGCCTAACAGTTACTAACAGTTAGTTTTGACTTTGGTAATAACCACCATAGAAATAACCATACTGAAATGGTGGTTTCAACCTTCCTAAAAGCTCTGAGTTGCAGCGCAGAAGAGTTGAGCTGATAGGAGTCTGCAGCTATTCTATCCCACTGCATTAGCCTGTCCATAACACAAAGAACTGCACTATAAAATGCTTGCATTTTTCTAACTTTTTAAAATTTAATGCTAATGTTGGGTTTTCTTTTTTTCTGTTTTTGGTTGGTTGGTTTGTTGGTTTTGGTTTTTTTTTTTTTGGGGGGTGGTGGTGGAGGGGAGGGGTTGATGGTTGGACTAGANGGGGGGGTTGTTTGTTTGTTGGTTTTTGTTTTTTTTTTTCCTTCCTTTGGTTCATGTGTTTGTGTGTTTATTTGTTTTCAGTGAAAACAGTTGACAAAGTAAAGACAACATTCTGGGAAGTCCCTGGGAAGAGTGCAGAGTACTGCAAATACTATCTCAGATATAGTAGGTGGAGAAGTAGTGCCATCATCCTTTTGTGCTAGTCTCTTCAAGATTTCTTTTCTACCAGAAAAATGAGAGTATGATCACATGTTGGGGAACATGGTCAGCACCTAATCTTGCATGGATGTTAGTAAAGCTCCCTGCTTCTTGAAGCATCTTAATGCATATGGCTTGTGAACCTGTGCACATGAAACCAATATGCAGGAAATGGTGTTCCTCTTGTCAAAACACTACCTAAACTATTACTCTGAAATTCCAAGTTTAGGGACTTTCTTTTTTTTTTTTTCTGAAATTTTCATTTTTTTTCTGGGAATTTTCAGATGAAACTACAGTAGTATAAACTGTGTTATACAACTCGTCTTTGAAGCTTCCATTAACCAGCCTACTAGATGTTAATGACAGTTCACGTTTTCCTGCTTTATATTGTTCCTAATCAATTTGAATAACAGATTACCATGGAAGACTGAATTAAACTATATGTGACATTAATTCCCTTTTTGTTTTATGTTATATAAAGCTGCTAACTGCATTGTAGTTACTAATGATGGATTTTGAAGAAAGCAAAGCTGTTCCACATTTCTTTAGAAAAATGAATGAATGGGAGGGTATTTGGTGGGATTTTTTCCTTGTAGATTTAGGTACTGCCTAGGAATCTGGAGAGGCATAGAATAGTGTGACAGAGATAAGCTGCTTAGTGCCAAACATTTTTTTCCTGATTATTGTTCAGATGTGATGCTAGTTTGGAAGAAAGGGTGTGCGTGCAGGGAACCTGTCTCTAAGAGCCAGAGAACAGAAACATAGTATGAATATCTCATTAGGTGCTTTTCTGGCATCACTCCAGCTCTGAACCTGCAAAAAGAATGCTCACAAACAGTGGGTCTTGTCAGTCGCCTTTACCTCTTAGACAAGACATTCACTGCTTGTGCTCACTGTCACTCAACCCCCAAATTACTGTCACTCTCATTAAGAAGAAAATGAAGGGTCTATCTTGTTAGAAGAAAATAGAAAGGTTTGGATATTTAGTCTCTTTAACTAGGCACAAATGATTATCATGTTTCTTTATGAAAATCTTTAGAAATAGTGATACATTGAAAAGTGGTATACTGTTGCTCAGGGGAGAAGTGAATTTCTGGAACGATCCATCGAGTGATACAGCTGAGACAAGAAATATTAACTGTCTGAAGACAGAGGCTAATAAGTGCTCCATGGATAAGAGAAGGATTATCCTTTTGCCTTGAAATTTAAAGTTCAAAAGATAAGGTTTGAGGCTTCAATCTGTTGCTATAACAAGGCATTGAAAAGAACCTGATTTCATACACTGTTGTTCATACACTTTATGTTGAATGTAGTTTGTCAGTTCTTTGATTCAGCTCCTGCATTGGTCATCTTCAAAGACTGTAAGAGATTCCTTTGCATAACCCTTTCCCCTGCTACAGTGGAGACTGTGAGATATAGCTCGATGTTTCCACTACTTTTGAGAAACCTCTCAAATTCCAGGTAAGTCCAAATTGTTGACACATTTGTGGTTTAACAGTCAGTCACCAGGTGCTGAGACAGAAAATAACTTTCTGTCAAGATGGATTGGTGGGATCACTGTTTTGAACGCTTTATCTAGTGCAAATAGAATCTTTTTCACTAATACCTACAAACCAAGAGCTGTAGTGTAACACCGGAGAGGTGAAGGAGTTCACCAGTGCTGAAAAACTTCTTTCTCAGGACATATCAACTACTCAAATCGTTTGATGTTCATTATTTTTCAAGTACCATGTGTTACATTTTACATATCTCACTCGAAAATTCAAGTTAAAATTCAGTCATGTGTTTCAGCTCTAAGATCTATGTTTTTTCCTAAGTTTATTTTACATTTACTGTGGATATCTACATCTTTATTTTTCATAATATGATCTGGAATTCTCATACGGTATTCTACTACTTTTTAACAGGCAAGAAAACTGTAATGATATAAACATGAGTAGGCTTGTAATATACTTGGACTATAAACAACGGTGCTTTGAAAGCATCTTTTCTTAGGAAAAATGTCCTAATTTGTCTTTCCAACCTGGATGGCTCCAGCTGAAAGTGAACGAGTCTATCAGCTCACTGGAAATATAGAATATAGAGATTTTTCTCTGATAGTGTCATTCTCACATTTTAAAGACCTAACATTTCAATTCTGAAAGCAAATACTGTCAGTATTTCCATTTTTGTAATTGTGATGAAAATTCTCATTATATTATTTTCTTCTTAAAACACAGCTTCTGGAGATGTGGTCTCATAATCAGTTGTACTTTTATTTCACTTGTTAAATGGCATCAAAGAATACCTTGGGTTCTGTTAAATGACATAATTATTTGAAACATTTTTTATTTTATTTATGCATATGTCTTCATAAAATTTGAATTTAATTTGTGATTTAACAATCAAAGGCTGATTATGTTTTCCTTTTTAATGACTGCTCAGAATAATTGTTCATTCTGACATTTTGTTGCAGTGTAACGCATTATCCATTTTTTTATAGATAACCCAAATTTAGTTTCAGTGGGGTTTTTAAGTTTCAGTAGGGTTTTTAAAGGTGTTCTTCTAAAATATCCTTTTCCTGGTAGTAGTTGCTATGAACTATGCCATTGAACAATAATTGTTTGCTATCACAGGAAGTGCATTTCCTACACCTTTTTGCTTTAAGGACTTTGTCTGAGTTCTCTTAATTTTATTTGGTTCTTTTAAAGTCCGTGTCTGCTTCAGAGAACTGTTTATAAACTTGTATATGTCTGAATTTTCAATTCCACCATCCCCCCTGCTCCGTTCATTAGGAAATGTTTGAGTTTGTGCATCCTCTGATAATCAGAGCCTGTTCTTGGATGCCTTCTTTACATTACAGAAACTCCAATGGAGTCAGCAGAAACAGCGGAGATCTGTGTTCCGATAAATGGGATCAGAATCAGCTGTCAAAAGCCATTTTCCATGTCTGCTCCTGTGAAAATACCCATTGGTCTTATGAATCCTAACACAACCATTCGATAAATGTAGGGGATAGGGAGCTGGGCAAGGGAGAGATTTAATAATCTTATTTTTTTCTATCCATAGTTCTTTAGGGTTTAGCTAACCTGCATGGCCTGACCCCTTCCTACCAGGGTTCTAAACACCTCTGCTGACAGCCACAGTGCTGAGAACCGCCCAAAGGCTGAGCTCATGGTGGGAACAGTGGGAGCAGGGTGGGTGCCAGGCTCAGCTGTAGCAGAAATGGGCCCTTCCTCCACAGCACTTGGAATCATGACTTTAGCTAGAGATAATTCTGCCAGTATGCTAGTGTACCATTTTCTCTGCTTGGAGAGATGCCAGGGTCTCTTTAAAGGATGGTGTGAGCACGCAAATGAAACTTCTAACAGCTCTTCGCCACGTGATGGTCAGTGATACAAGAGAAACCTCAAAGTGAGGGGTAGCAGGAGGCACTAGAAATCAGCTGCAGTTCACATGGATTCTGCTGTAGTGGCACATCCTCAAGTCACCAGAATTTTGGTCTCTTTCACAATCTCCTTCCCTTCACAGACAGTTCTTCCCCAGAAAGAATAAACCCAGTGGGCTGTTATTTTGAATACAATACGCAGGTGGATTGCCCCAGAGTCTCTTGTGCTGTAGTAAACACAACTGCATGCCTTAGAACAACTGTTGTCCTGCTGCAGGTGGTTCTCATGTTGGCCCAGCCTTCGTCATGAAATACACAACATCAGCTTTGGCTGGCACTCAGGGATCTATTTTCTGTGATATAAAAAGGGCAGTAGAGAAGGAATTAAAAATGAAAGCTCCATCTGTGCAAGTCAGATGAACCACTTCATACATTGAGCTTTGCTGAGCTAAAGGAGATGCTGTCTTCATTATTATTGCTGCATTACTGTTTTCAGTAACTGATTCAGCTAGAAGAGCCTTTCCTTTCATGACATCTCTTTCAAATGCTGACAGATGAGGAAAGTGCAACAACAAAAATAACCCACCTGTTCTGAGAGTTCACAGGAGGAGTTCGTGCATTTCCAAGGCAACTTCCCTTGTGCAGGCCATGCACTGTACAATTGTCTATCACAGGCTAACTTGCCTACTGCAGTGTCCTTCAAGTGCTCTAGCCACCCATCAAGATCATACTTGTTCTTAGGAAAATATGAAATCGATTATAAATAACTGAGATAAATAATTTGAAATGGAAATGTAATTGAGATGAGAAGATGAAGAAATGAATGTTGAATCTAATGAGGTAACTTAAAATACTTCAAATTAAGATTACTTTGATTCCTTATACTAATTGCCAAAGATTAAATATGCAACAGGGTTGGAATTTAGGAAGACAATCTTGGCATCTTTGAGACATCCTTTAATGGTTGTATTCCAGCAGCCACACAGTGACGCTCCATACAAGACCTCTGAGCCTCCACAGCCTAGTTCAGGTGAAAACTCTAGAGCACTGAAAAGATCAGTACCAAAATTTCCCCTGACTTCCACTGGTCCAGAATGTCACTATTCATATCTTAGTAACAACAGAGAAACACCTTGAAAATTTATTCTCCTAACTGCATGCAGAAATATCTTCTTCTCAGCTAAAAAAAAAAACTAATAAGAACAGGAAAACTGGTTTCTACATACCCTTGTTTCCATAATCCCTGATTAGTTATGTAGGAAACGAATATTTATGCAGAGATTTTTTTAAAGTCACTGTATGAAATTTTGCTTTCAGTAAAAGATATTCCAGGTGGTTTAACCCGTTTTCTGAGTCTTTGTCTTTCTCCTAACAAAGTCAACCAAAAAACTCTCTCGCTCCCAACTTCTACATACCATCATAAGCAGCTCTATCGGCAAGTGATGTACTGGATGAGTGAGGTACTGCCAATGTCTCTTCATGGAACGGTGGTGGAAGGTGGCACAGTCCTTCATAGGACTTGGCACAGCAGGTTTAGCCGGCTAGGAGCAGTGTGAGAGGAGGCTGATGCTTAGACATCTCTGGTCCTCCTGAGCTCCAGCACATGGCAAAGTGCTGTGAGTTCCCAGAGGTCAACAGACTATGGTCTCAGTCTGTAGAAGAGCAACATGGGTGCTTGCCCTGAGAAAAACCCTAATTCCAGCTGCCCATCACATAGGGTCTCGCAGAAAGCATGGAGGGATCATAAGCACGTGATCTGAGACCAGCAAATGACAATTTAAATATCACCATTGTCAGGTGGTTAATCACTCAGTAAACTCATCATGCTTTATCTTTATGTTGATGTTCATCTTTAAAAAACCACTTGAGCTGAATTGAGTCAAACCTCCAGGTTGACGCATGCAGAGCAGAAGAACTTGTCAGGTGCTCTGGAAGAAGCTTGTCACCTTCCAAAAATGGAGGATATTTTTCAAGTGTTATCTGGGACTCCTCACGGCTTTGTAGCAGCAGAATCAGTGCTAAAGTTTGCAGCTTTAGAACTGAGCCACTTGTATTCACCTGCCTTTACCACGGGTAAGGGAGGAGCTAGCTGACAGAAATATGGGAAGACAGCTTGTTTTCTTTGCTCTAATTACCCCCTTACAATGAAGACAGTGGCTGCTTCTGTTGAAAGAGTTCTCACAGAACTTGAGGACTGTTCAGATACTTGAATTGCTACACAGAAAGACTATCTGGTTGTACAGTATCTTACCTGGAGTCATCCATGAGGCTGGGCACAAGCGCCTGCTCCTCTGTGGCACTGGTGGAGCTGGGCCAGCTTGCCCTGGGGGGGGATAGCTGACTATGCTGCTGCCTCCAACAGAGCTGAGCCAAGCAACTGAACCTGTCCTGTCCCTTCATCTCCCAGGCACCTTGCCTACACTCACTTATGGTGGTCTCCACAGCTGGCTGCCTAAATTAACAATCCTCATTAATGCTAATTAGCACTAATTGGGCATAGAAGCCTTAGGCCCTCAAAAGGGCAGGCTGTGCTACCAAGAAATGGATGCAAGTACACTTACAGCTATAGCAATGACTCTACAGTGTGACACAATGGGGTTCAATCTGCTACCCTTTGCGTTCCCCAGTTCAGAATACAAATCAGCAATAAATTCATTCCTATTTTCCCCATGGAGCAACCTCTACCTCTTTCCCAGGTGATGCAGTGTTTCTGCTGCTGCTCGTGGGCTGGTCCTTCTGCATGTGGGTCATATCCAGCCCAGCAGAGCTACCGAGAACTAGAAATGTTCTCTTGACTGCTTGCAGAGCCGGCAGGGACTACACAATCTGAGCTTGATATTGTTGGTTTTTTAACCGAATTACAAACAACAGAAGAGATGCCTTGGAGATTTTGTGACAAAATAGAAAATGTATATGCTTTGGCTGACATTGTGAGCTCCTGCTTAAGAAAGATGTGATAGACTTATTGTGGGAAAATAGATTCCTTGCGCCGTAATTTTGCAATTCACTCCAATATGATTTTTTGTTTGCATCACACACAATTATGACTCAGAGATGCATGGTGTGGTATTACAGACCTTATTCCTTAGCCTTTTACCTTCCTGTCCTACCTTGCTTAGAGGAAAGAAACTTCTTTGTCCATTTGAACTACTGTGAAGTTTTTTAGTTTACTATGTTTCCTTTTTCTTTTCCTAAATTAATGCTCAATTTCCTTTTTTAAAAATTAACTTTATTAATTAAAAAATTACTTTGGTAGATTTGATGTAATCTTGTTATTTTTACAAATATCTACCCCAACAATTTGTAGTAAATATCTGCAGTCTAAAATCTTTCTGAAGAAAATGATGGAGGATCACAGCAACCATCCCAGGCTGGCAGCTATTTCTTTATAAATATTAATCTTTCCGTGGTACCTTAAGGACTTTTCTAGCTGCCTGAAGAGTTTGGATTACAACAGCTGATATTTTTGTCATATCTTTTCCTCTGCAGATTCCCAGATCTACCATGTGCTTTGCCTCTGGGAAGCAGAAACATGCAAGTGAGCATGTGGTGGAAATCAATAGCTGCTTAACCAAATGTCCTAAAAGAAGGCTATCCAGTCCTTCTACTGGTACTTTAATAAACAAGGAAATGCTTGTTTATCTGCAGTTCTTATGTGAAAAACCTCACAGCTCCACTAGGACAGTGCATGGGCCTGAGCACTGCTGCCACATAACGGCAGCAGGGGTCTGCCAGCTGGGGCAGCATGGGTGCCACAGGAGGTGCTCTCCCTCTGCGTCAGGCATAACCCCAGGGAATTCAGAGAAATTCAGGAACACTCTCCTAAAGCAAGGAAGAGCTCGCATAGGTGTAAGGTCATAATAAAACCAGTATATTGCAGGTGAGACAGGTAGGTTCTGCATGACTGAAATGGCTGAATGAGAAAGATAATCTACCTTATTTTCTCCTTTGATTTGTATTTGACAAATACTCTGACAAGACAAAGTGCTAAGTTTGCCAACTACCATAAGCAATTCTAGGTCCAACGGTGTCTTGCTGCAGAATTCTTTTGCTTTTACATTCTTGTATCACACGAGTAAAGGTGGTGAGGAGCCTGTGCTCCTGCTGCACAGCACAGACAGACCTGAGCTGGTGCTCTGCTGCCTTGGCTGGGCACTGCCGTCTGCCTCAGTGCGGAAGGACAATGTTTAGCTCAAGCTAAGCAGAGTCTGTACCGCTGTACTCAGAGCACTGCTGATCCCTCACTGGGCATGAGTGTGGCATGGGCTGGCCCTGTAGCAGTGAGCGGGACATCAGCAAGTCCATCTCTGTGAGATGAAGGGGCTGTCTCCACAGTTGCCCGTTCTGATAAAAGCAGCGAGAATGACCTACCTGTCATCAGAGAAACCTTGGTCTCAGCCTGGGCAAAGGGTGGTTATCAGGTTTGCCTCTCCTGAATTGCATCCCTGTGGAAAATTCTAGATTCAGGATGACAGGCACTGTGATGCCATTGATGTGTTTGGGACAAAGCAGGGGAGGGACACCGATGTCCCCGTGGTGTGCAGGCGCTCTCCACCAGCCCTGGTGCACAGGGTCAGTCTCAGCTAGCTTTGAGCTGTGCTGGTAATAATAACAAAAAAACCCAAAC